>PVKA01032543.1:0-25190 GCA_004027165.1 Ctenomys sociabilis
TGACACAGACAAAGGAACTACAGAATAATGTACAGGACTACAAGATAAACCCTGAGAAGACTTCAATGACCACATAGGAAATATAAAGTACATGTGTTGGTATATAAGTTTGAATCTACCTAGGTCTTAACCATCCAGCAGAAAAGCATAAATGTATAAAAATGAAGTATACATCGTGAGCCCATAATATTAAGCTGAGAGATGAATCTTAAACATATATTGAGCTTCAAAAATAATACTGACAACAAAAACACATACCAGTAAATATGGATATAATAATAGGAAATAGGGGTATAGATCTTTCGCAAATGAGATCAAAAAGTCTTGGGAGGGAGGAGAGTGGAAGGAGAAGTAAAAATTACAATGTGTTATTTACATGTCATAATTCCCCATGATAAATGTAATCATTATATATTGTAAATATGTAATAAAATGCACATATATCTATTTAATGCACACGTATCCATTTAATGAAATGCAGTATGACAATAATCATATTTTTGAATTTTAAAAATGGAAATATATATTTGCAGTTATGAAATACAAAAGATTTAGGTATGGATTTATGTATGTAATTTAGGTATACATGCATTTATGTCATTTCAACTTTTTTGTAGTTGGGTCTTGTTGTTGTCTCGGGTGGACTTAAGTGACTCTTCTGCCTCAGTCTCTCAAGTAACTTGGACTATACACAAGTTTTACCATTCTTCGCTTGTAATATTAATTTTCCAGACAAATTTTTTATAAAAACAGATAAATTGTGACAGATATATCAAATTGTTAATAAAATTGTTATTCTATGTGAGAGGGTTATATGACTGATTTTCCTTCTTTGATTTAATTTAATTTATTTTATTTTTATTAATATTTTTGGATTCACTCAGGCTGTCTTAAGGATGGCTCTGGTGCAGTTGTGGAGCTGGGGGTCAAGCAGGTGCTTTAAACAACTGAGCTAAACTGTGAGCCCTCACTTTTTCTAATTTTAAAATTTCCACAAAAAATAACTATTTCTTTTATACTTCGAACATGTAATAAGAGAATAAATTATTACCTATATGAAAAATGTGATACAAATTTAAAATACCAGACAGAATTCATTCGAATGGAAATTGGAAGAGAGAAAATTAGGAAATAATTTGATAAAAGATATGTAGTATTTAGTACCATTTTCAAAACTCAAAAATTGGGAGGCTGAGGCAGGAGGATTGTTGTGAGTTCGAGACCAGCCGGAGCTACAAAGTGAGCTTAAGACTAGCCTGAACTGCATCGTGAGACCCTGTCTCAAAAAGACAAAAAACAAAAAACAAAACTCAAAAATTATGTGTCAGATTTGTTCCTAATTAGTTGTGAAAAAATAATGATTTTAACAGGATAATTAATGCTCTGACACAAAGATAAATCACAATAAATTTACGTTAATCAAACAAATTGGGTGGCAAGTATGAACTGAATTATAATCAAGCAGATATTGTCAAAGAAGACTGATCAGAAGAGCTGTTTCCTCAGTAGGTGAATTAAGACAATATGATAGGTCTTTTTTTCACTTTACATTTCTTACTGATACTTTCACTAAGAAATTAGCTCAAATTACACACATTGTTCCCTTTTTTCATTCAAAGGGATGAAAAATAAACAATAAAAACAATTGTATTGTAGGAGAGTAACAATGTTCAGTATATCATGCACTGTTATCTTCAAAATAGATGCTTAGAATGTAAGATATAAACATGAAAAACTAATCAAGCAATAGAGATATATACTTACCCTTTCAGTGAGCTAATAGTAATTAGTAGTATATCTAAAATATCATATATATATATAGCCTTTTCTTCTGTTCTCCTTTCTCCCATTCAAGTTTCCTTTTCCTTTTGAACATTTTCTTTCCATTTCACAATATATATTTTACAGTTTAGGTCTTATTTACTGTTTCAGATTCTTACACTAGGGAGACAATATGATGTTTGCACATGTGAGACTGGTTTATTTCACTTATAAGTATGGACTCAAGCTGCATCCATTTCCCTATAAATGTCACAAGTTTATCCTTCTTTATAGCTCAGTAGTACTCCATTGTATAAAAATACCATATTTTTTGTCCATTCCTCAGTTGAGGCATTTGCGTTGTTTCCAAGATTTTACTTTGACAAATTGTGCTACTATAAAAATGGGTGCACATATATTGTTGTGGTGTGATGTTTTTAATTCTGAAAAATAAAATACCCAGAAGGGAAATAATCTGAGTTGAATTGAGACCTCTACTAGCTTGTTGAGAAATCTCCACACTGATTTCAGTACTGGTTGTACAAGTCTACACTCCCACCAACAGTGGAGAAAGGTTCCTTTTTCCCCACAGCCCCTCCAGCAATTTTTATTGGTTTATTTTTGATGATAGCCATTCTTATTTGGGTGACATGAAATCTCAGTATTGTTTTAATGTTCATCTCTCAAATGACCAAAAACTTTGAAATTTTTTTCATGGATTTATTTGCAATTTGTATTTCTTCTACTAAGAAGTGGATATTCAACTCAAATCAATCCATTTTTGGATTGTATTTTTGAATTTGGGGGTTTCATTTTAATCATTTGTTTATGTGTTCTAGACAGAAGTCTTTGTCTCAGAGAGAGTTGCCTAAATTTTTTTTCCGAGTAGGTGGAATTTCTTTTACTCTGTTGGTGATTTCCTTTGATAACACAAAACCTTTTCAATAAGGTGAGCTCCTCATTTATTCTTTGAAGTATTTCCTGTGCAGTTTGTTTTTTGTTATTAAAATCTCTGCTTATCTGTGTCTTAAAGATTTCTACCTACTTTCTGCTCCAGTAGATTTGGTGTTTCTGTTTTAATATTTAGATTTCTGATCCATTTTGATGTTACTTTAGTGCATGGTGGTAGACATGGGTCTTATTTTACTTTTTAACACGTGGAAAGCCAGTTTTTCCAGCACCATTTATGAAATACGCTATTTTTCTTCCAGTGAAACTTTTTGGTTCCTTTCTCAAATATAAGGTGGCTGAGTGTGTTTGTAGTTGTGACTGCATCTTCTCATCTGTTCCAGTGATTTTCAGGTCTGTTTTTTTTTTTTTTTCCAATACCATGCTGACTTAATCACAGTAGCTTTATAGTATAATTTGAACTTAGGGATTGTTATGCTTCCTTCCTTTCCTTTCTTGGTCAGGATTGTTTTTTGTTATTCTGCATATCTTTTCACCCCAGAAGAATGTTAGGAATGTTTTTTGTAGTTCTGTGAAGTATGCTAATGTTATTTTGATGGGGACTACAAAAACTGTATAACAGTTTTTGGATTGTGGTCATTTGCACTACGTTGATTCTTCCTATCATTCAGCAAGGGATGTCTTACCATTTTCTGATATTTTCAATGTCCTTTTTCAGAGTGCTGTGACATTCAATACATAAATCTTTTACTTCCTTTGTTTGATTAATTCATAAGAATTTCATTTCTTAGATGTTATTGTGAAGGGTGAGGTTTCCCTAATTTCTCTCTCAATAAGTTTATTGTTTGTGTACAAGAATGCTATTGAGTTTTGAGTATTGAGTTTGCATCCCGCTATATAACTGCACTTGGTTATTAGCTCTAGGAGTCCTTTAGTGGAGTTTTTGGGGTTGTCTATGTACAGTATAATGTGATCTGTGAATAGTGATAATTTCACTTTTCCATCATAACTCTTTTTATTTCTTTCTCTTGTCTAATTGATGTGGCTAATGTTTCCAGAATTCTATTGAATAGGAGTGGTAGTACTGGATATCCTTGTCTTTTTCCTGATTTTATAGAGAAAGCTTTCAGTTTTTGTTCCTTTGGTATGTTAGTGATTGCTGGTTTTTCATAGATGGCTCTTATCAGATTGAGATAAGGACTTTCTATTCCATTTTTTTTTTTTTTTTTTTTTTTGCAGAACTAGGTATTGAACTCAGGCTCTTGTGCTTGTCAGGGAAGTGCTTGTCCCACTGAACCATCTCCCCAGACCCTTTCTACTCAATTTTTCTGTAGGGATTTTATCATGAATCAGTGTTGCACTTCATCAAAAGTCCTTTTTTGCATTCATTGAGATTATCATGTTTTTTGTCTCTGGCTTTGTTAACAGGGTGTCATTTATTTATTGATTTGCATGTATTGATTTGCATAAATTACATCTGGTCATCATATGTAATCTTCTTGATGATTTATTGAATTCTGTTTTCTAGTGTCTTATTATGGATTTCTGCATATATGTTCACTCAGGTGATTAGCCTGAAATATTTTTTTGGTTGGGTGTTTCTCTTGTTTTGTTATCAGGGTAATACTTGCCTCTAGAAATCAAGTTAGGAAGAATTGCCTTTGCAAATTCATTGAAGAGTTTGGCAAGTATTGGTATTAAATCTTTTCTAAATTTCTTGTAGAATTTAGCTGTGAATCCATCAGGACATGGGATTTTCTTTTTTGTTTAAGTTTTTAATTATATTTTCATTTTTTTAAACTGATATCTTGTTATTCAGAATTATTATATTTTCTTGATTACATTTTGGTACTTTCCTATCTATCTAGTGATCTGTCCATTTCTTCTGTTTTCCATCCTATGAGAGTAAAAATTTTCTTTTTTTGGTGGAACTGGGGATTGAACTCAGGCACTTGTGCATGCCAAGGGAAGTGCTTATTACACTGTGCCATCTCCCTAGTCCTGAGAGTAAAGACTTTTGAAGTAAGTATTGATTATATTTTGACTTTCAAACAGGATCTGTAGTGATTTCACTCATTTAATTCCTTATGCATGAATTTGCTTTTTCCTTTCTTTTTGATAGGGTTGGCTAGAGCTTTTCAATTTTATTATTTCAAACAACCAACTGTTTAATTAATTGATTCTTTGTGCTGTTTTCTTCATCTCCAGTGTGTTAATTTCTGCTCTGCTCTTTATCATTTCCTCTGTTCTTTGGGCTTGACTTTCTCTTCTTTTTCTAGAATGTTGAGTTATAGTATTACATTATTTATTTCTTCTTGTTCTATTTTCCTGATGTGAGAGTTCACTGCTGTAAATTTCCCTCTGATGACTGGTTTCATTGCATGCCACAGATTTCAGTAAGTTATATTTGCATTTTTGATTGACTGTAGATATTGTTTAATTTCTTCTTTAATTTTATCTGTGACACAGTGGTGTTCAGGAGCGAGCAATTTAATTTACTTGTGTTTATGGAGTTTTGTGGGTTTTTTGTGTATTTAGTACAGGGTCTCACTACACAGATCAGACTTGTGTTCCTGCTGTTTTCAGCTTCTCAAGTGCTGGGGTTACATGTGTGCTACACACCCAGTCTCTCGTTTTTTTGGAAGTATCTATACAGGTATATTTTATTTCACATTTTATCAGTAGACAGATGGGTAGAAAAAGACAAAATAAAATACTAAAGGGGATGTCAACACAAAATGCATCAGATAATCTTTTCTTAAAAGGTAAACTGAAGAAAAACTACAACTTCAGCTAAGAAAGTTATTAAAGGCAGGTGTGTCCTGCTGGTTTCAAAATAGTTGAAAATTTCATCTCAATCTTTAGTTGTAAATGTAAATATTTTTTACAGGATAGGGAGGGTTGAGAATTTCCAGCAGAAACTATATGTTTCTCCCATCAAATCTCCTACTACATATGCCCCAAACATAAGGAAACCAGCAAGTAATTGCCAAGAGAAAGACTACAAAAAAGTTTGGCTAGTAGAAAAGAATTCTGGAACGGTAAGGAAAAGGGTGGGATGGAGACATAGAAGCAACAACAAAATCATGATATTTTACTTTTTCCACTCAGCCTCAAAATATGTGAAAGTGAAGACCAATTTCAGTGAGGCTTCCATTAGAATCAAGAAATCTAAAAATGCAGGGTTTTAAGTTATTTTTTTAATTTATTTTTTATTTTATTGAAGTACAAATATCAATCAGACAGTTTGAAGACACCTTAACAAGACGGATTTGATAAATTAATATATTGCAAACTGTTTTCATACTGTTTTGGTATCGTACAAGGTGCATACATGATATCATATTTACAGATATTATTTTAGCAGATATCTCTTATCAGTGAATTAAGAGTGTAGCTGCTTACTTATCTCATTTTTTATACCTGAATTATATCAAAAATTCAATAATTATTTTCCTAGTGGATGACTGTAGTACTAGAAGCCGACATAATATCCTGTCCAACCACTATTAGTGCAGATCTTGCCTCTCATAGGATTATGTACAAGCACAGCGTTAACTATCCCAACTGTACTGTCTATACACACACATCATGATTTTTTCTTTCTACACACCTTCCTTTGTCTACACCTGTCAAAAGTGGGCACTCCATTGACATTCAACTAACGTAGGTGCTTGAACTTGACACCACAATCCAACACAGTCCAGCATTCCACAACAATAGTGAGTTATCCAAAGAAGTTGTCGACCATAGCCATTTACAGCTCAGCTTAATATTATGGCCCCACGATGTGTACTTCATTTTTATACTTTTCTGCTGGATGGTTAAGACCTAGATAGAGCAAGACTTATATACCAACACATGTACTTTGTTTCTCATGAGGTCAGTGAAGTCCCCTCAGGGTTTATCTTGTAGTCCTGTACATTATTCTGTAGATCCTTTGTCTGTCATCCATGTGGATGAGTCATAGCCAATGCTTGACCAATTTGCTGTCTGTGAGAGCCTGAGAGAAAGTTTTCTCTCCATGTGTCTCTCCCCAGGCACACTATAGAACTTCAGTCTCTTTCCTCTGTGGCTCCATAATCTCCTTGTTCAGAAAATTTGGAGCTCAACTGAGTTTCATGATGTTGCAGTACAGGTTCTCCTATGTCCTGAGTCTTTGCTGACCTTGAAAGGCTAGGGCCAAAATGTTGGCTGTCCTTGTGGCTCTTCTATTTCTCCAATTTAGATCTGTGAACTTTAGGTTGTTAACCATCCAGAAGAAAAGCTGATTAGTATCCTGCAGCATATGCCATTCATTTTGCCTTATCTGACTCAATTGATTTTAGTTGTTGTACATTTCCTTTTGTATTTCTGCTTTTCGCTTATTATACTAGGGAGACTATACAGTATTTACACATGTGTGTCTGGTTGATTTCACTTATGAGTATATGTTCCAGTGGCATCCACTTCAGTATAAATACCTCAAACTTATCATTCTTAATAGCTAATACTCCATTATATAGAAATACCACATCTTTTTCAACCATTCCTCATGCGATGGACATCTTGGTTGTTTCCAAGATTTTGCTGTGACACATTGCGCTGCTATAAACATAGGTACACATATATCACTATGATGCAATGTTTTCAGATCCTTTGGGAAAATTCCCAGTAGGGGGATAGCTAGCTTGAATGGGATTTCCATTCCTACTGTTTTGAGGAGTCTCCGCACTGACCTCCACAATGGTTGTACCAGTCTACATTCCCACCAGCAGTGGAGAAGTGTTCCCTTTTCTCCACAACTTCTCCAACATCTGTTGTTGGTCAGGGTTTTAAGTTAATGCAACATCAAATAATCACAACTATACTCATAAGGTCTGGCATGAGCCTGAGACCTCCATCCACTCCCAAGGGGCGGGTGGTAGGTTGTGGGACAAACCAAAAAGCCTTACTCAAGAATTTCTCCACAGGTTGTATTCTAAGAGACAGAGTCCTTGAAACCAGCATCTGGGTTTTATACATGAAGTACCTGCCACCATCGAAATAGCCTAAGCTGGAACTGATTGTACTGTCATCAGAGGCAAACTCAACCTACAACGGCTGAGAAGTACAACCTTCACTTGTTGGTCTGGTTCCCTGAGCTGATGTGCAATGAGGCCAGCAAGGCCTAATGGGACAGAGCTTAACAGCACACCCCCTCTCATAGTGCCAAGGTGCCTGACCTGCCCTGGGAGGGAGGGAGATGTTTTAGCAGAAAGAGAGCAAAATGATTCATTTTAGGGCTCTAAGAGATAAGACCAAGCTACTTGCTGTAAACTTGTGATTGGCAGCATTGGAGTGGAAGGTAAATCAAGAGAGCATTGTGAAAGGCTTTGGCTTCAGAAGGTTTGCAAGTTATTTTAAAGTATTACTTAAGTGTAGGGAGCAAATAGCTAATTTCAAAATTCTAAAAGAGTTTATACTCAGAAAACTTACTAGTATGTCTTTACACAGAGCTGCTATTTCCTGAATCTCTGGAATTGAGAGTGTAACAGCAGCCCTCTAACCCTGTGGAGATTACACAGAGATTCTGGGACCAGGCTAAACAGTGTCCCAATTCCCACTTAATGACAGACTAAAATTTATAGGCCAGAGTTGATTGCTGAGAAATAGCTTAAATTTGGGAGCATTTGAAGAGCAAATGAAAACCCTGAGATCAGAAAGGAAGGAGGAGCTGAGGAAATAAGTATCACCTACTCTGACCATCTTAGAATCTGTCCTAACCCTGTCCCTAATCTGCCCTTTGGTTCGTTCTGAGCTGTGATCTAAAGAGATGACACGTGTACAGGGATCTTAAGTAGGACTATAGTCAGTTTTTGCTGTACTTTCCTTCTGAAATTGATTTTACATTATAGAGTGCTTCCCACTCAAAGAACACTGAATTTCTGCACCCCATTAACACAAATCACTTTCAAATTCTATAGTTCCTGTAAGATAAAGACTGCTGGATCTCAATCTTGATGGTGACAACATGCGACTGAGACCTGGTAATCAAACCTGCAGCAATTGTATGGCCAGAAGTTCTGACCTGGCCTGGAAACTGCCTATAATTAATACCCTTGATTCTGCCAAAAGAGACAGGTCCAATGAAGGTTCATGTATAATTTGTTCTTGTACTCTAAATACACAGAACAGAAAAAAAGTCCAGATCACATCCAATGAAGCAAGCAAGAACCAGTCACTCAGGCCTCACACATTCACATTCATCACTATCAGTATAAGCAGTTCGTTGACAAAATCTTAACACATGCACCTAGGATTAATACTGAGTAATTAAAAGTGGCTACTTAAAAACCAAACCAAACCTCATGTTCAGGGTGTATCTTTGAGGGGAAGCCCATGTTAAACACATAAAACAGATTTTTCCTCTCCAACAACAGTGGCTACCAGTAGTTCTGACGTTTTTCCCCTAAGTAGTGTCAACCAGAGTTGGTGTGTTTTTCAACCATTTCTTCTTACCACTAAAAATCCACAGACTAATTTCTGCTTCCTCCCATTTGTCCCACTGCCTGGCAGAGAAAGAAACTTGCCTTTAAAATTAATAGCAACCAAGTGCTCAGTTTTATGGAAAGTATGAATATTTATTTGTGTTTAGATCCCAATCAATTAAAAAACCAAACCAAAAATCAAAATCTGATTTTTCTCCTCAGGGTAGCTAAGACCTCCAAGTTAGATTCATGGAGGCTGAAAGAACACATGACGTGAGGCTTAGCAAGCAGCCAGTCCCTGATGCCCACTGCATCCCAGCCGCAAGAGAAAGGAACAAAGTTCACCACCAAGGGCTGAACAGATGTGCACACACTAAGGAAATGAGCAGCTAAACCTTGGCAAATAGGCGTTTTTGTTTTTAAAGTTTGTGAGTTATTTTGTTTCCCTTTTCTTTTGCTACCAATATATGCAGCACTTGTGAACTCCCAATGGGTTCCCAGCTTTAAAACACACTGAATGTCTTAAGACTAATTCTTCAGGAATCTAAAAACAGGCCAAACATGTTTTGCTGTGAACATCTTGTAAAGACAAAGTGAGGCTGGAGTCTGGGTTCTTTTTTTTCAAAGAATCAATGCAATAATGGAAGGCTAAAGAATGCAAGAATTCAGACATTCTGCAAAGGGTGACTTTCTCCCTATTAAAGGTACATAGAAATGAGCAAACTGAGAGCCACAAAGGAAGTTGGCAGGAGCTGTGTTTGTTTCCACACCCCCTGCTGCACAGGTTTTTGCTAAAGGGAAGCGCTAGGTGCCCATCATTCCCTTCCCTGGCATGGGCATCAGGACTCATTTCCTGAATCATCGTCGCAGTCAGCGTCCTCGTTCTCCTCCTCATGATCAATGTCGTCATCATACAGGTTGTCATTCAGCAGATCCTAGCTGTTGTCATTGGAAGGCACTTTAGTTTTGATGCAGTATTCCGCCAGAGTGGTAGGGACCTTCACTCCAAGCTTTTCGGCTTCTGCCTTGGTGGCTGAGACCTGTTTTCTAATGATTTCAGCATATTCTTTGTCTTTTCCTTTAGTATCCCTCCATTTCCTGAACATAACGGAAGCATCCACATTGTCTGGGGTGAAGCTGTTATGCTCATTAAGTACTGAGATTACACTTAAAAGGATAGTCCTCATATTCTGAGTAGGATTCCACCTTTCAGAAGGCAATTCTCCACTCTGTAGGTCATCTACAGGTGGATGAAGAATAGAAATGTATACATCTTCATTCTCATAAATGTTGGGGTGCCACATTTTGGTCAGGCCCTGCAGGCATATGGGAGAGCTTCTGCTCTCTCCTGTGCTTGCTGGACCAAGCACAGGTCCACTGTGCAACAGAGATCTTTCCCCGCATTCTGTGAACCTCCTCCACCCCTCCAGAGCCATCACAGCTGGCCCTGCAGGCTGCATCCAGCCCAGCCCAGGCCCAGTGAGTGTGTGGGAGAGCTTCCGGCTTCCCTGTGCCTACGGAATCTCTCCAAACCAAAACTCAGGCATGCCTCATAAGTGAGACTCTCTACCACACCCTTGGAAACCCTTTACCCCTCCAGAGCCCCCGTCCCCAAGCCTGCCCAGTGAGTGAGAACTTCTGCGATGCTCTCGCGACCCCCAGATCCATCCAGGTCCAGCTAGTGTGTGGGAAATCTGCTCTCCCTTGTGCCCTCTGGGCTAGGGGCACAACAGAGGGGCACCACAGGTTCACTTCCAAGGGCTGCAGCAGGAAGGAACTGAACAAAACAGCTAGACCAACGCCACACATAACTGGATAAAGTCAAACTTAATAGAGCTGCACCCGAGTTTCAGTAGGTGCTAAGGTTATAACTGCACCAAAGCTGCACACCAAAGGTCAGAGGTCAGTGCTATACAAACTGATAAAGGAGCAAAATGCAATCTCAAGCCTCGAGTCCACCCAGAACAAGTGCAGAGGACACTAGCTCGACTAAAATGAATGAACAACACCAGAAGTAAAGAAACAACAGCAGAAAGGTAAAGGATCTCAGAGCAGAATTAATTTCTTGAACAAAAAAATAAATCTCTGAATTCATAACGTCTGAAGTAAACAATCAAATCCAGAAACATATGGAGGAAACCCAATATGAAAAAAAATTGCAGTAAAAGAATTAATAACTGCTTCAAAAGAAGACATTGATTAAAAAAAAGAAAAGGAAATTTAATATGTGACTTGAAGTAGCCACCTTCTTAGAGGATGTTGGGGCATCTGAAGATGGCCACCACCCAGTTGTAGAAGTCCGGTTCATCAACCAGGGTGATCCGGAAGCCCTCTACCAATTCCTCCTGCAGGGATTTCAGTACCAGCATCAGGGCCTTCTTGGAGTTGGTCATCTGATGCTGGGCCATCGTTGCAGCAGCGGCTGTTCCATGCTGGTGCCCTAGTCCTCGCAAACCTGTGGGGCAGGAGCAGGCCCCTCCCTCCATTCCACTCACGCCAGGCAGCCCCAGGCCCCTACCTTCACACCCCAGCGGGCTGAACCATGCTCCAGATGGCCCGTGGGCCCACCAGGCAGGGCCATGCTTCCCCACACCCAGTCTCAACATCTCAGCATGCCCTGGAGGGGTAGGGCTGGCACTTTTGTTCTTTATTTCCAATTTCATTGCACTATGGTCAGATAATATGCACAGGATAATTTCAGTTCCTTTTCATTTGCTTAAGCATGTTCTATGGACTAGTATGTGGTCTATTTTAGAGAATATTCCATGTGCAGCTGAGAAGAATGTATTCAGATGTTGTGGGAACACTATTAATGTCTACTAACTCCATTTGTTCACATGTTTAATTCAGTTCTAAAATTCCTTTGCTGATTTTTCTGTCTAATTGATCTATTTCTTTGACAATGTGTTCTTGGTTATTTGATTTTTCATGTCTATTAGTGTCTCCTGTATTTTGTAAACATATTTATGATCATTAACTCTTTTTTTAATTTATTTTTATTTTATTGAAGTACAAATATCAATCAGACAGTTTGAAGACACCTTAACAAGACAGATTCGATAAATTGATCATTAACTCTTACTCTTCAAGATTTCCCTTAAGAAGTATGTAGTGTCTCTTTTAATCATTTTTGGTTTGAAGTTCACATTGTCTGTGAACAGAACAGATACCTCTGTTATTTCTGACCCCCTGGCCCATGTATTTTTTTCCATATTTTGACTTTCAGTCTATGAATATCCTTTAGAGTATAAATGTATTTCTTGTATACACCCTATTGTCGGACTTTGTTTCTTTTCTTTTCTTTTTTTTTTTTTTTTTTGTCTTTTTGGGACAGGGTCTCACTATGCAGTTCAGGCTAGCCTTAAGCTCACTTTGTAGCTCAGGCAGGTCGCAAACTCACAACAATCCTCCTGCCTCAGCCTCCCAAGTGCTGGGATTACAGGCATGCGCCACCACGCCCGGTACCGGACTTTGTTTCTTGATCCACGCTTCCAGTCTGTTTCTTTTAATCAGCAAATAGAGGCCTTGAGATTGATGGTTATAAATGATGTGCATTGGTTTATCTTTGTCATGTTATTTTCCTGCTGAAGGTTCCCTACCATTCTTCTGTGTTTATTGGCTTGCCCTGCTTGGTGGTATGTGGACCTGTGATCATTTTTTTATCTCTTGAATATCTTTCAGTACTGTTTGTAGGATGGTTTGGAGACCATGAATTTCTTCAGTTATTCTTTATTGTGGGAATATTTTTTTAAATTTTTAATTTATTGAAGTACAAATATTAATGAGACAGTTTTCAGATACCTTGACAAGATGGATTTGATAAACTAATACATTGCAAACTGTTTTCATAATGTTTTGGTATCATAGAAGTTGCATACATGATATTACACTTACAGATATTATTATACCATATGTCTCTTATCAGTAAATTAAGAGTGTGGCTGTTTGTGTAACTTATTTTTTATACCTGAATTACATCAAAGATTCAATAATTAATACTTTCTACCTTGTTATTTTCCTAGTGGTTGTCCATAGTACTAGAAGCTGACATAACATCCTGTTGAACCACGATTAGTGCAAATCATGCCTCTCATAGAATTATGTAGCAGCACAGCGTTATGTATCCTAACTGTACTGTCCATACACACACATCATGATTCTTCTTTTCTATACCCCTTCCTTTGTCTACACCTGTCAAAGAAGGGCACTTCATTGTCATTCAACTAATTTAGGGGCCTGAACTCAAAGACACAATCCAACACAGTTCAGCATTCCACAACAATAATGAGTTATTCGAAGAAGTTGTCAACCATAGCCATTTACAGCTCAACTTATTATTATGGCCCCATGGTGTATACTTCATTTTAATACTTTTCTGCTGGATGGTTAAGACCTAGATAGAGCAAGACCAATATACCAACACATGTACTTTTTGTTTCTCATGAGGTTCCTGCAGGGTTTATTTTGTAGTCTTGTACCTTTTTGTGTAGATCCTTTGTGTCATCCATGTTGATGGATCACAGCCAATGCTTGACCAGTTTGCTCTCTGGGAGAGCCTAACAGAAAGTTTTCTCTCCATGTGAGTCTCCCCAGGCACACTATAGAAATTCAATCTATTTCTTCTGTGGCTCCATAATCTTCTTGTTCAGAAAATTTGGAGCTCAACTGAGTTTCATGATGTTGCAGTACAGGTTCTCCTATGTCCTGAGTCTTCGCTGACCTTGAAAGGCTAGGGCCAAAATGTTGACTGTCCTTGTGGCTCTTCTATTTCTCCAATTTAGATCTGTGAACTTAGGTTGTTAACCATCCAGAAGAAAAGCAGATTAGTATCCTGCAGCATTTGCCATTCACTTTGCCTTATCTGACTCAATTGTTTTTAGTTGTTGTTGTGCGTTTCCATTTGTACTTCTGCTTTTCACTTCTTATACTACAGAGATTATATGATATTTACACGTGTGTCTGGTTGATTTCACTTATGAGTATATGTTCCAGTGGCATACACTTAAGTACAAATGCTTCAAACTTATTCTTAATAGCTGAGTAATTCTCCATTATATAGAAATACCACATCTTTTTCAACCATTCCTCATGTGATGGATATCTTGGTTGTTTCCAAGATTTGGCTATCACAAATTGTGCTGCTATAAACATAGGTAAACATATATCACTATGGTATAAAGTTTTCAGTTTCTCTGGGAAAATTCCCAGTAGGGGGATAGCTGGCGTGAATCGATTTCCAGTCCTACTCTTTTGAGGAGTCTCCACACTGATCTTCACAATGGTTGTACCAGTCTACATTCGCACCAGCAGTGGAGAAGTGTTCCCTTTGCCCCACAACCTCTCCAACATTTGTTGTTGGTTGATTTCCTTATGATAGCCATTCTTTCTGGAGTGAGATGGTATCTCACTGTTTTTATTTGCATTTCACGGATGACTAGCGATGTGGAGCATTTTTTCATATATTTATTTGCTTCTTTAATTTTGTCCTCTGAGCAGTGTGTACTCATCACAGATGTCCATTTCTGAATTGGGTGTTTAAATTTGAGGGCCCTGTTATATCTTAGTTCTTTATATATTCTAGACAACAGATCTCTGTCTGATTGCTTGTTAGTTAGGATTTTTTCAAAATTTGTGTTTTGTTTTTTCACTCTGTTGGCAATTTATTTTGATATGCAGAAGCTCCTTAAGAATAGTTGATCTCAGTTGTTGATTCTTCAAGAGCTTCCCGTGCGAATATAAGTTTGTTCATGAACTCTTTACCTACCTGTATGTCTTCAAGAGTTCCTCCTACTTTCTCTTCCAGGAGATTGAGTGTTTCTGTTTTAATGTTTAGATCTTTAATCCATTTTGACTTTAACTTAGTGCATGGTGATAAAGCTGGGTCAAGTTTTAGTTTTCGGCATGTAGAAAGCCAACTTTTCCAGCAGCATTAGTGAAAGAGGCTATCTTTCTTCCAGTGAGCTTGTGTAGCCCCTTTGTCGAAGATAAGATGGCTGAGTGTTTTCGTAGATGCCTCTGTGTCTTCTAATCTATTCCACTGATCCTCAGGTCTATTTTGTTGCCAATACCATGTTGATTTTATCACAGTGGCTTTGTAGTATAATTTCATGTCAGGAATTATGATGCCTCCTGCCTTGTCTTTATTGGCCAAGATTGCCTTTGCTATTCTAGGTCGTTTGTGGTTCCAAATAAATTTTAGGATTGATTTCTCTATGTGTGGGTGGTATGTTTGTGGCAGTTTGATAAGGATTGCATTAAATCTGTACAGCAATTTTGGGAGTATGGCCATCTTCACAATATTGGTTCTTCCTATCCAGAAGCATGGAATGTCCTTTCCATTTTCTGAAATCCTCTATAATCTCTTTTCTTAGGGTGTTGTAATTTTCCATGGAAAGACCTTTGACTTCCTTGGTTAAGTGAATCCCAAGGTATTTCATTTTCCGTGGTGATATTGTAAAAGGTATTGTTTCTATTGTTTCCCTTTCAGTGTGCTTGTTATCTGTGTAGAGGAATGCTATTGACTTTTAAGTATTGATTTTGTATCCTGCTATGCTACTGAATTTCCATATCAGTTCCAGTAGTTTTTTGGTGGAATTTTTGGGGTCTTCGAAGTAAAGTATCATGTCGTCTGCAAATAGCCTTTTCTAACAGCTTTTAGTGTGCTGTTCTTGACCTTAATTTTTGGAATCTTAGTATTTGTCTGGGTGTAACTTTGGTTAAAGTTAGCTGAAGTTCTATATGCTTTACTTATCTATATGTCATATTCTTTTCTTATGCTTGGCAAATTTTACGCTATTTCTTCTGAAAATAGTCTTTTTATGTCATTTGTGTTGGCTACTGCATTTTTTGTTGACACTTATTAGGCTTATACTGTTTTTCTTTGCATCACCTTGCACCTATTGAATTGTTATTACCTGGTTCCTTTTTATTTATAAGAGATCTCCCTTTGGGATCAGTAGTTTCAGTGATGTCTTCAAGGTTTGAAAAATCCTTTAGCCAGCTTTCAATTGAATTTTTTTTTTTACAAGAGCACAAGTGGACTTTTATTTTCCATTAGTTTAAATTCTTGAGGCATACAGCATCACACGGATTCGGTGTCCAATGGCTTTCGCAGGAAAGTTGCTTTGGAACTTGGCACGAACCATCCCACTGTTTCCATGGGCCCGAATTACTTTTCCCCAGATTACTCTGGCTTTGTTTGGTTTGCCACCTGGAGTCACTGTGTTGTTTTTTGCTTTGTACACATAAGCACATCTTTTGCCCAAGTAGAATTCTGTTTCATCCCGGGCATAAACACCTTCAATTTTAAGGAGAGCTGTGTGTTCCCTGTGGTTCTGGAGACCCCGCTTATAGCCAGCAAAAATGGCTTTGCACCACAGTCTTCCAGACATTGTTGCCTTTCAGAAGTCCTGTTCCTGGCAGGCCTCCCCAGACTCCAAGATGGCAGAAAAAGGGATCAATAGAATTTTTAATTACATAGATATCTCTTTGAATCTGCTTCATGCATCCTATTTTCCTATATTGTTCATTCAAGGTTTCTGTCTTTTGTATATATTCCTCTAGTTTTCATTCTATGTCTTCTTTAGATATGATAAGCAGTTAATTCATATTTGTTGTCATTTCTTTTTTTAACTGAGAGATTATTATTTTATTGATTTCCTCTATAGACTTGTGGAGTTGCAACTATAACTCACTTGTTATTATTTCCAAAATTTCAGGTGTATGACTTCCAATTTCTTCTATGTTGATGTCTCCCATACTTGTTCTGTCTGGGCTAGATGTCTCAGATTGCATTTTGCTCCTTCATCTTGACATTTTCTATTTCAAAAAGAAATATTATTTTAATTTCTGTGGTGATTCTTGTGATGTTTGATAGTAGATAGCTATATCACTACTATTAAGGCCTCTCTAGGAAATGTCTCTTATTCATGGATTTCATCTTTGCTTGTCATGGATTCTTGGTTTTTGTCTGTCCCAAGATCCTTCCATCTCAGTTAACTGAGAATAGGATGTTGCTTTCCATTTAACACTGGCCTCAGTCTATATAGGGCTGTGCAAAAGTTACCTCAGAGCTTTCCAATATTCTTACCCAGTGAAGAACACGTGATTACAACAGATATGACATCTTAACTAGAGTAATGCAATTAGCAATAATGATAGCAATAAGCAAAATTTAGAAACTAACAAACTGTGATAGCTATTGATTTCATACTTTAGAACATAGGAACAAAGTCTATAGTTATATGACAGAATATATCATAAATTGGGAGTCTGTATGCAAAGTGTTTCACTTTATTTGAGTGTGTTTACACCGTGTTTCTCTTTTTGAGCTGGTTGACCAGTACTGGATACTTCTTGCACTTTAGGGGAATGGATTAGGCACCTTGTTCTTCTGGCTAAGCTGGTTGCTGAGTCTTGGTCTGCCCTTTCCATGAGTACAGGTGTACCAGATTTCTCTGGCTGAGAACTTTGCTGAGTCCTCGGTGCTTCTCATACTGGATGACCTTGCAGCAGTGTCTTAATTTCTTAATATAGTGAGAATTGTGTTTTAAAACGTGCCACACCTATAGCATTTCAATAAGCATATAGCTGTGCTTTTGAAACATTCCATGAAGTACATGCACACTGAAACATAAATGCTCACTGAGGATTAGTAGGCACTTTTAACATTTATCAGTGTGACAACGTAGGCTGACAAAAGGCCTAGTATGTTAATTTTATTCCCTAATAAATAAGGAATTAAAATGTTTAAAATATGCAAAATGTAATGCCTTCAAGATGGCTTAGATTTGCTAAACTTGCTTGAAAACATATCATGCTGCAAACCCATAAGCAAAATTTAGCATAATAGATGAGTCACTGGTTCTCTCTCTCTCTCTCTCTCTCTCTCTCTCTCTCTCTCTCTCTCTCTCTCTCTCTCTCTCTCATTGTTTTAGTATAGTTCAAATGTTTGTTGGGGCTTCTCCAAGACTCAACAAAGAATATAGTAATCTTTACAGTTTAGTCTTAATTCCTCTGAAGTGGATTTTTCTTTTCAAAAGAGACAACTTTCAGCATGAATGTTCCCTTTAAGATTTTTGTATAATATCTGTGTATATTCACAGTATGTGACTCATAGATGCACCACTTTTGCAAATGTTAACTGCCATCAGTGGCAAGCAAACAATCATAATTCCAACACAATGTTTTCCAACATTGTGACAAGAAACATGTTAAATTATAGCATATCTAAGCATAAAAATCTCACAGTAAACATAAAAGCTAACTAATGGAGAAAGTAAACAAAATTTCAATTAGCAGTGGTAAGAAATAAAAGTATTATAGCATTGATCACTAACCATATGAAATATAAATAAAGAGAATTTAATAGTAACTTACCTGGTCAGTTAAAATAGGAAATGAACCAAAACAGAGTTGGCAATTTAAACAATCATGTGCTCTGCTGTGTAATTTTAATAGTTTCCTGAAAATTAATAATGTGAAGTACCTTTATTTTATCAAATCAACTTATACAGGATACAAAAATATATTTTTCTATAAGACTGAAGGAATATGACCCCTTACATCCTGGTCTGAGCAGAGAGCACCTGAAATCCCTTCTCCATAAATATACACATGCTGTTGCACCTTCTGCATGTGTATATTTATGAGTTGATAAAGCCTAGTAAACTCAGAGACAACCTATAATTCTGAATTAAAATTTTGAATTGTTCAGCCCTGTCCTTGGTGAACAACATGCAGCTCCTTATACATTCTTGAGCCCTTTCCCAGGAGGATAGCTATAACTCATTTACACAAATTCTCTTGAAAGTCCCATTGTGACATTTTTCTTTCTTAGCCTCCTTTTTTATGCTCATGACCTTATGAAAGATCTTATAGCCCTGTATGAGAGCTAGCTGGTCTGGTCTCTTCTTCCAGAATGGTTCTTTCCAGGTTTTTTCTAAAATAAACCTGTCTGGTTGAGCTCATACATCTGTTTCTTTTCCTTATTCCTAACAATGGTAGTTTTTTAAGGACACAGACTAGGTACAATGAAACATGTTGTCTAAGGAATTAATCTCTTCATTATTGTTCACAAAGAAAAGAGTGCTCTTTATGATACTTGATCCTTTAACAGAAGTCAAAATGAATTGATTTACTGTGTGTTATCATTGATCTCTATTAATTGTGGTATAGTGCTTTCATTTAATTCATTTTTATGGTATATCCATTTGTCTTTGTGTCTTTGGCATTACTGAACAATATCTGCATCTCTGGTGTTGCTAGATATTAAAACCTCAAATGAAGGCTAAACACTAAGAAGTCCACCGAAAAAGTGTAAAGATATTCATTCCAACAGATGCACAAATGTCACTATAGATGCACAAGAAATATTAAAAATCAAGGCAACACGATTCTTCCAAATGTACACAATTCATAAGTAACTAAATGTAAAGATGCTGAAGTGGAGGCAATGCCAAAGAATGGAAAACACTGATCAAGGACTTTAAGGAGCATAGCATAAATAGCTGAATCAATTAAGAGATACAATTTTGGGTATGAAGAAGGAATTCAACAAAGAGATAGAAATAGAGGACTCTGGGAAGATGGAAGAGTGGTAAATGGGAGCAAATCAATCTCTATAAGATTCAGAATCTAGACAATGGAAAATAACAACTTGGGAAGAGAAAGAGGGAGATGGATTCCTGGGATGCATGAAGGATCTTAAGAGAAAATGGGAGCCTGCTGAGAAAATGAAGAGATAACCCTCATTGCAGGAGAAGAAAAAGGCAATCTATACTTTCTTCCAGCTCCTGGATCATGGTGTGAGAAAAGAAGATAGAATCTACAGAGACATGGGAAAAACAGGAGACTCCAAAGGTCTTTAAGGAGAAACACACCAGTGGAGTGGAGCAGCAGATGTTGTGAGCTGAAACAATTGGTGAATGACTCCAGTCCAACCCACTGAAGTGGCCTCTAGAGACAGTTCTTGGTTGCATAACATTTTAGTGAGGGTTCAACTGAAGGTTTGGCTTTATGTTAGTGTTTTCAGTGTTGAAAGCAGTGACTTGGCTCAGTGGTCTAAGTGCCTACATGAAAAGTGCAAGAACCTTAGTTTGATTCTTGGTACCACATGCCGGTCACGCCATGCTGGCCACCAAAAGTGGGCATTGTGGTGCACATCTGTAATCCTAGCACTGGGGAGGCTAAGACAGGAGGGTCAGTATGAGTACAAGGTAAGTAGCGAGACTCTGTACCAGATAAATAAATAAATAAATAAATGCACAGTGACTGGGTGAGGGGCAACCACAGGAGATATCCAGGGTCACAGAGCAGTGGTGAAGATAGCAAGAGACTCCCAGTGCTAGTGACTAAGCCCTGAACCCCACAACATAAGGCCAAAATCAGGCAGAACTTGAGTGGATTTGAAAATACCAGAACAAGCACCCTGTACTAATCCAACTGCAAGGCTCTTAAAGATTATTGAGCATTCCAGCCTCATCCTAGCATGTTTTCTAGGATTATTGAGCTCAGATCAGGGCTTTGGATATCTCCTTTGTCTACCAATAAGACTAGAGCCACATACTGAATTGGATACTAGCCCTAAACTAGATCTCAGAGGAAAACCAGAGGCTTCAAATCACAGCATATGTTTTTTTCTACACTTTTTTTAAACTTTTTATTTTTCAGGGAAGGGTTTACAGGTTATTCAGTGTCTCACTACTAGATCGGACTCATAGTGATCCACCTGTGTACAGCTCCCCCAAGAGCTGGGATTACAGGCTCGTGCCACCACGCCCAGTCTCATTGCAGTCTCAGTGTTTCCTGGGGGTGGGGCCAGCATGGCAGGCCTGAGGATGGAACGCCTGGCTCCTGATGCTACTTGCAGGAGCTTTAATCTGCTGAGCTATTTGACCGGCCCTTCTAAACTGTTTTTGAACATCTGATTTTTTTTTTTTTTTGCAATTTCTTAACTTTAATTAAAATACATTTTTCTATACACCAAGTATAAACCACATAGCAAAACAAAACATCCCCTAAAACTCATAAAAGAAAGAAATCTTGAATTATGAAAACTGTAAAACTGATTGCCAAATAAAAATTTAAGAGAATTTACTGTTGGAATGTTTTGGCTCCACTAAAAATAAATGTACTTGAACTTTAAACACAATTCACATTTTATTTAGATTGAAATAAACTATACAAAATTTTCTTCACCAAAAATAGCAGCAATATTTTCTGTATTATTTCTAGATAAACCACAAAACATTAATTTTGTAGGTTTTCCAGGTTCTATTTATAAATCAACATGAGGCAGTAGATAAGTGTCATGGAAAAAGACGGAAGAAAACAGACAATTCAGTTGCCTGTATGATGGCCTCTGATTCCACATGAACCATGAAGCAGAAGTGTTTACTATTTACCTGCTAAGAAGCTTAAAGATGTAGGCTCAACAAAGGCATGTAAACAGCAATAACCAGATGTGAAGTACAGAGGCAAGCTTTTCCATTCAAACTTTAAAAGTAACCTCTTCTTTTAAGTTCATTTCATAAAAACAAAATCTACACTGAAATCTGGTGAGCTCACAATCTTTTCTCTAGTAATTTCCTCAGCTGTCCATTACAGAATTTTAATAACACACTTACAGCTATTAATCACAGGTCAATGATAGGGTTCACCATAACATTTTATAAAATGTAATTCTCCCACATCACCTCAAAATTCATTTTTTTTTCAAAAACGGACAACTCAGTATCTGGCAAAGGATCCACAGTGACAGTAATTGTGCTGTCTAAAATGACTTAAAAAAATTTCAGAGTGCCACCAGCAGAGGTCATGCCAAGTGAAGCATGGCACTTCAAATGCTATCTTCTGGAAAACAGGTCTCAGAATCATGAGAGCAGCCACTTAAATATGGATTATCAAAGGGCTAATATATTAAATGACAGGCATACGGTCTACCATATTCAGTGATTATGTGGCCTACACACTCGTGGCTTTTCTTACAAATAGCAAATATATGAGAAAGCCCATTTTAAAAGCTCTTAGGTGTTTTCAACAGTTTTTGAATTAATTGTAGGAAGCTCTGATTTAGTTGTATATAGTTTGATATATGTATCCACCATTAAATCCAGATCATGTTTTATATCAAAATTTATGTTAAGCAAAGCCAAGTTACTGGATCTTTGGTCTGTCAAAGTATTCCTCAAATATGCTTTGAGACACTTTCATCCATTTTCATAGCGTTTGTTCTCAATTTTCTTTTTCTTTTGTCTTTTTGAGACAGGGTCTCACTGTGCAGTTCAGGCTGGCCTTAAACTCAATTTGTAGCTCAGGCTGGTCTTGAACTCACAACAATCCTCCTGCCTCAGCCTCCTGAGTGCTGGGATTATAGGCATGCGCCACCACGCCCAGCTTTAACATTTTTGCTTTTTTTTTTTTTTGCTTTTTTTTTTTTTTTTGGTGGGATGGGGGGTTGAACTCAGGCCCTTGTGCTTGCCAGGGAAGCACTTATTCCACTGAGCCATCTCCCAGCCCTTTGTTCTCAATTTTCATCACAGGAAAAATACACAGGACTTTCAGCAAGGCATACATATTAGGAAAAAGCTTTATGTCAGCAGGTGGAGGACTTCATAAATAGTAGATGGAAGCTCTATGTCTTTCCCTCTGTGTTTCCATTTGATTCTCCAGCAATGAAGCTCAGCTGAGAGCGTGTCAGGATTGGGTAAGTCACTTCTGTACATGTCAGCATGATGTTCCTCTGATGTGTTGAATTTGAGCTGCCCCATGACTGAGGGTACCAAAGATAAGCATTTAAGCACTTTGAGATGCTGTTCTGAGAATATATCTTTAAGTTCCTGAATAATGTGCTCTACTGTTGGGACACTTAAGATTTCTTTATAGTAACTCTCAGAGGTTAACTGAGATTCTAGGTTACCTTGCTGAGCCCCATGAAATTTCCCAGAGAGTTTCATGTGAATATCAACCTTGGTTGCCAAATTTGTGGCTTCCTCAAACCAAAACTCATGATAAACTTCAATATTTTCCATCACTTCATTGAGTGAGTGCAGTACTGCAGTCAAGCTGCTGGCTGCAAAAAAATAATCAGAAATTTGTCCCTGGAGATTTTTCCCAAAGGCCCTTGTAAAAGATAAGACATGTTTAAGAACAACTATAGTAACAAATCAAAATCTGTCACTGCACTACAGAGTATAAATGTTCAGCCAGCTATACAGTTATTCCATCTAATATTTGTGTCATTATTTATACCATCTAAACACAAAACAAGTGCTTGCAGGAGATCCACTAAAACTTCAAAAGCATTGTGCCTGCCTGTCCATTGAGAATAACATATTTCCTTCAGTTCTTTATCCCTTTCTTCACTGTTCTGAAAAAGAACAGAAATTACATTATCAAGTTCTAAAAGTAGTTGTAGTGATTGATGGAAAAAAGAACAGACTTCTTCAATTGTTCCTAATGCAACTGATACTCCTACCACAGGCACTGATTTTGCCAGCCACATGTTTAAAGCACAGGAAGAGCAGAGTGTATAGATAGCTTAAGGATATTCTCTAAATGTCTAGAAGCAACAACTTTCATTTTAGAAGAAAATCAACTGGACACAATATAAGCTTGGCCACAACAATACTCCATATTGAGTCCCCACTTCTCAGTTATTGTAGTGTGAAATTTCACAGCCAAAATTTCTGCATCAGCTTCGTAAGGGAGGAAGCCCACAAACTCTTCTCTTAGGTTATGAGATTCATCAACAAACCTCACTAAGACAGGTAAGTGCTCTTCCCCTGCTATGTCCACCACATCATCAGTGATGATGGAAAAGAAGTGTGAGTCTCTCACTTCCCTGAGGGTTTCTTCATGAACACAGCTGTCACAGATCTCTAACATCTGTTTCTGCTGTGTTTTTGAACAGAACAATGTGTTAATAGCTGTGGCCTCAAAACGTTTTCTCAGGACCTCTTCACCAGAATTTATCTGGCACTCTAGCAGTGCTTGAAAGTTATCAGGTATAAAAAGACCTGGAATTTCATCAGTCTCATGTCCATCCAAAGGTATGTTTTGTTTTCCCATAAGAATCAAAATTTCAAATAGAGACTAAGTATTCTTTATTTTCTTTCTCTTCAAGGGTTAAAGGTAAAATGTCTTCATCCTGCTCATCACCTACCACTGGCATTCTGTGCATTGCTATTGTTTGTTTCCTTATGTTTCTGTTCCTGTTCAGAAGTTTCATCAATTTTTTTCTGTTTCAGTATCCTTATTTCATCTTCACTCAATTCTTTTATTCATTTTCTGTGTCTACTATGCGGATTGTTCAAGTGACTGGTAAGATCAAATATTGTTGGTATTGCATTATCTCAAATAACAGTCCTAGAAGGACTCTCCCAATGACTTCACAAGTATCTGCTTCAATTAATTTTGAGAAATAAAATAACCCAATCATTCTTTAGTATTCTAATGCCTCTGCAAAATGTATAGTTCTTCAGATCATAGAGATCTCAAAGTGTTTGGCACATAGTCGATAATGTTTATTCAGTTGATCGGGTGTTTTATCTTCTAGGTCGGCTCTCCTACAATTCTCCACCCACTTCCGGGATTTGGCCAGATCCTGCGGAAATCTGAAGAAGGCCAGGTTAGACTGCGTGCTCTTCAGCGAGCAGTTGGCATCATTGCCCACCCGGTGGCCAGCCTAGCCCTCCCCTCTCCGCCTCCTCAGGGCAGCACGCCCGCCCATCTGGGCTGGGGAGGGGAGTCACGCTGGCTGGTGGCTCCTCTGGGCCGGCGCTCTGGGGAGGGGTGGGCTTGCAGGGGCCGCGAGAGCCAGGAGGGGCGCGCGGTCAGAGGCCGGCTGGGAGACGCGGCTCCACAGTGCTATGAGTGGCTGGGAGGATTTACCGCCGCCGCCACCGCTGGTGCACCCCCCCCACCCCGCGCCTGCTGAACATCTAAATATGGATGTTTGTTTTTTAAATTTTTTTTAGTTCTTTTGATTTTTCTTCTTTCTTTACCTCCTGCCTTAATTTTCCCAAAGCATGAGTAATCTTCCTTTGTCTTTCAGCCTTCTTTCTTTTCTTT
>PVKA01032544.1:6208-16420 GCA_004027165.1 Ctenomys sociabilis
ACCCCCACCCCCACCCCACCTCCTCCAGAACAAAGGCCAAAGGCCTCGAGCTTTGGAGCCACTGGCGCCCTTGTCAGGGACCCTGACAATGGAGACCCAGCAGCCCCTGCGCTCTTACAGTACAGAATGTACCACCATGCCTGAGCCCTGCCTCTGTTTGCAAGTGGTGCTGCAGCTACCACCGTTGCCTTCCACAGGCTCATTTCTTTTCTTTTGACTTGTTGATTTTTATGTCACTGTTTTCATTTTTAAAAAGTATTTTAAAGTATTTGCATTGAAATCTTGATTCGTTCAGAAAACTTTTTGGCTTACAATAAAATGTGTTAATTTCGTATTTAGCGGAGTGTACAGGCTTTTTGAGTGGCCACTTGTTTAGAGGATGATTCTGTACAGGCTAATTCATAAGAAAGAGCACCAAAGCTGGGGCCTGGTGGCACACACCTTCAACCCAGCACTCTGGAAGGCTGAGGCAAGAGGATCATAAGTTCAGGCCCAGCTGAGCCAAGCAGCAACATAACTAGACTGTCTTGAAGAAGAAACATTCAAATAGGCAGCAGATACAGCTCAGTGTGAGGGTCTTGCACTCAGTCTCCAGTACTGGAAGAAGGGAAGGAAGAAGATAATAAAAAAGGCAATAGCATCAGAATGTTAGAGGAAAATCAGCTCACAAACCCTCCCACACCCCCCGCAAGAATGTGATGGACCCATTGTCAACTGTCACCACAAAGATGAGGACTAGAATTAGACTTGCACAGGTCTCTTTCACATAGAGACGTTTTTAGCGTCCCTCCAGCTTCCATGCAACATTGACAAGGAAAATAAGGACTTTCCCTCACACCTGCAGAGAGAGTTGGGAGGCCAGCTCTCTTCTTAAAAGAGAAGGTAGGAGCGGAGACTCTTGGATAATTGTGTTTTGAAGATGTAAAACTGCTGAAAGGCTTTCTATGGGCTTTTCCCCTCCCCCAAATAAGGTCCTAATAAAACTTCTATGCACAGTTAAGATTAGAAAGGCATCAAATGGTCACCACCTAGCTGCTTTATGGATAACTTCCCCTCAACTTTCTTATTTGACAGAAGATATAATCTCCAGGCATGATTTTTGTTTATTTTTACACATCCTTCCCAAAGGAAACTCATCAAACAATAACATAGTTTGGCTACAAGGTTAGACTTTAGAGACGTTCTTTTATTTCTCTTTCAAATGTTGTATGATTGAAATCATGGGCTGGGAAGATAGCTCAGTGTGGTAAGCACCTGTCTGGCAAGTGCAAGAACCTGGGTTCAATCCCCAATACTGCATGTCTGAAACTCCGGGCGCACTGTGCTAGCCACTGAGACCGGTAGTGGTGGTGCACACCTGTAATCCCAGTGCTGGGGAGGCTGAGACAGGAGGGTCACTACCAGTCTGAGCTGCATAGTGAGACCCTGTACCAAATAAATAAATAAATAAATATTTTTTATAAATAATGATAAAAAAGCATGACTATAGTATGTAATATGTTAAACATCCTAAGAATTGGATGTTTTGGTAAAATCCAATATTTCTAATTGGAAAATATCATTGCTACACCAATTCTGATCAGCATAGCATCTCAAATCATCACACAAGACTGCTCTATTTTATTATAACTGGTAGGTATGATTAAATTTTAAGAAGTTAATCAAGAGTACCTTGGGCAAGGAGCTTAGGAGACAGAACCTAGAACATAATGACATAAATATCTACGTCACTGTTTTTACAGACTGGATTGAGACCTTTAGAGAGCATAAACCTAAAAAGATTATACCACTTCTGTCCTTTGGGATTGAAAATGCAATGGTAAACTTGCCATATTGCTATTATTATTGAGTCATATTGTTTGCATTGCCTGGTTCTTTCCAGGATTTAATGGCACATGTTGGAAACCTCAGTCATGGTTAGGCCACCCAGGTGCCAACACAAAGGGCAGTCAGGATGACTACGCAGTACATTCCCAGAGCTAAATAACCTACTTCAAAGAAAAACACTAACCTAGAAATAATTGATCCTGTATTTTCAATCATCTTACAAGCCCTAATTGGATCGACCACTTTAATGGGACTGTCTCATCAATTCAAGCAGCCAGTCAATTACATCTAACAATCCATCTCACTGATCACCTCTTGCCTACTGCCACCCCAGCAGTGCAACTATTTGATGGTATGGAATTCACAGGTTGTCCGCACATCATGTGCTTGTGGCCTTATTGATGGAATTGGACCTTCGCCACTGTTGAACTCATCGATTCTACAGAAATCCTTGCCTGATACACAGTCTCTCCCACTTTTTGCAAGAACTAAAATAAAATCAGCTGAGAATCAATTGATTCATTGGCCAAAGTATACCTTAGCCCTAAGCTGTAGGGAAAACAGATTCCAGCCTACACAGTGTCTCCTAGAATTTCTGCCAAATACAGTCTTTGGACAGACACACCTACATGGTGAATTATAGCTCCCTATGTGCATTTACATCTATTCCTGAGTTTGGTAATGTGACTATGCATTCCAGAAAATTTACAACACCCTCAAATATAAAACCACTGTCCTATTTTCCCCGTAAGTACACTTTCCTGGGCTCTCATTTTTTTTTCCCCAAAACTATGGTCACTTCCATGAAGAAACAATCTATGTGTTCAGTAATCTTAACAGTCACCACTCAGCAATAAGCTCCCAAGGGCCCATTAAAAATGGCTACAGGGCTCTCTCATAAACTTCTAGAATGTATAAATTGATACTACTTCTATAGGAGGCAATGTGGCAAACGTCTGTCAGACTCACAAACACACATACCCTTTGTCCAGAAAGTCTGGTTCTCAGAATTTGTCCTACAAATAAAGATACTCTCATACTGCTGGAATAACATAAATATACACTTAGTCAGTGCAGCTTTGTCTACAATAGTAGAAAATAGGAAACTACTTAAATGCCCATCCCTATGTGACTATCTAAAACATAATAGTCTAAATCCATATAATGAAACAATGCAAAGTCAATCCAAATGAGAAGACTGTGGATCAATATGGAACAATCTTGTAGATATAAAGCAAAATAAAAACTTTAGTCTCCTTGAGATAGGCTCTCACTATGCAGTGCCAGCTGGTTTTGAACTCACGAAGTACACCAGGCTGGCCATGAACTCACCAGCGATCCTCCTGCCTCAACCTCCTATGCCACCATGCTGGTTTTATTTCATTTTTAAAAGAAAATCTGTGTTCATTTCCTTTGTTATTTTAATGTAGCACTCAGAAAATACAGAACAGTGCACACCTTGAAGGAGTGAATGCCACTGATGGGCCAGGAATAGGGGATTAGATGAATGACAGCAAGAATGTTATTACTCTCCTTTTTTGCTTTTGAATTTTAAAAAATAATACATACATACAAATATATAGATTTATATAAAGGGAGGGGGAGAGATTTGTAGTGTTCCCAGCGGTTTGGTAGATATCTTCTTTGAAGTCCCACACTTTGCCTTTCCCTTTTCCTCTCAAGCCTGGGGTCCCTAGTTGCATTGTCTCTGTTCTTGCCTGGGGCCCTCCCTTCTCCTAGGCCCTTTGGGTAAAGGTCCTGGGGTCAGGTTTCATGCATGAAACTCTTTAAGAAATTTCACTCACCCCTGCAAAGCTAAGGTGTATGGCCCACATCTGTGTCTACAGGAACAGCAGGGGCACCAGAGCCAGGATTGGCCTATGGAAGACCCTTGGGTGCTGGGAAGAGCAGGCAGGCAGCCTTTCAGCTCTTGGGTTGTAGACCACAGGTGCATGAGGCGTCATCATAGCCTGCCTTCCGCACATCCTGACTTCTGAGATGGTCTCAAATCTGAGACCTGGAGCCCTAGCATTGAATAGTTTTATTGAAGAAAATGTGGGAAAGGCCTGAAATTTTGTTTGTGAAAATATTTATTTTTTTCAGTAGGACAGATTCAACAATTTATACATTGCACATTGTTTTCATATTGGCCTTCTGTTGCACAAGGTGCATACATGATACTCCATGCACAAATACTATTAGAGCAGATGCCTCTGATCAATGAATTAAGAGAATGTAGCTGCATACCTGTCTTTTTTCCAAAGTTGAATTATAATATAGTTTCAGTAACTAATTCTTTTTACACTTCCAGTGGTTATCCATACCACAAGAAGCAGACAGGGTATCCTGTCCAAACACCACTAGTGCATCTATTTCTTCTCATAGAATTATGCCAAAGCACTGTATATCTATCCTAACTGTACTGTTTATACAAACACAGAATGGTTCCTCCCCTGCATCCACCCCCTTTTGTTTAGTCCTGTCAAAGATGGGTGTTTTGCTGGGCGTGGTGGCACATGGCCGGGCATGGTGGTGCATGCCTGTAATCCCAGCACTCTGGAGGCTGAGGCAGGATTGTTGTGAGTTCGAGACCAGCTTGAGCTACAAAGTGAGTTTAAGGACAGCCTGAACTGCATAGTGAGACCCTGTCTCAAAAAAGACAAAAAAAAAAAAAAAAAAGATGGGTGTTCCATTGTCATTCAATTACTATAGGTGCTTGAATTCAGCAAAACATTCCAACACAGTCCAGCAGTCCACAGTAATAGTGGGTGATCAGAAGAAGTTGTTGACTAGAGCCATCCACAGCTCAACCCACTATTATAAAGCCTGAAATTTTTAAAAATATATTTAGTACAGAGTCTCACTACGCAGATCAAACTCACACTGAGTCTCCTGTCTTCAGCCTCCCAAGCACTGGGATTACAGTTGTGCACTACCACACCCAGTCTCGATTGTTGTGTCAGTGTACCCCAAGGGCAGGACTCGCACAGCATGAGGATCTAACCCCGGTCCCTTCCTCTGCCTAAGCAGGTGCTTTAATCCTCTGACAAGTTGATCCTATTAATACTTGAGTTGGAATGAATAGTGGCTGTAAGTGGCCCAAGCTGATAATAATAAAAGTCTTTATCAGCTTGAAGATATATTTTCAGATTTAAAAACACATTAAAAGCCAGGAATAAGGTGGAATAACAGTAGAAATAAGCAGAAGCACTTTACTCTGAAAGGTAAGAGGGGGAAAGAGAGAGAGAGGAGGAGGAAGAGGAAGGAGAAGGAGGAAGAAGGAGAAGGAAAAGGGGGAGGGGACCTGGGGAGATGACTCCACAGAATAAGCGCTTCCCTGACAAGTGCAAGGGCCTGAGTTCAACCAATCTCTGGTTCCAAAAAAAAGAAGAAGAAGAAAAAACAAAGAAGAAAGAAGGAGGAGGAGGAGAAAAGAAAGGAAGGGGAAGAAAAGAAACTTAGTTTTAGAAATGTTGATGACATCTGGGATAGATAGAAAGTAGAAGACATGCAAAAGTGACTCCTATCCCAGATTACAGAAGCCTTAGAGCAAGCGCACTCTAACACCAAGTATGACTTCACCTTTCCTCTGGGTTTTCCATTCCGTAGCTACGTATACACCACCATGTGTATTGTCCTGTCTCTTCATCAGTCTCCTGCGGTCTTAGCTCTGGTTAATCACATGTTGAAGGCTCATCACTGTCCAATGTGTCACTGTCTCACTGTTTCACAATTCATGGCTTGTCCTCTAGGACAATCTTAGTAGAGGACCATTTGAAAGACATCACAGCATTTTCTTTTAGCAAAAAGAATTGTTACCAAAAACTGCTAATAATTTGATACACTTCTGGATCACTGGTTGCTTTTGCTGTTGTGTATGAGTTTCTTTTCCTTAAATTCAAAGCTTTCCTAGACTATATTTTAGTGTTAGTTATTCTAAGCTGCTGTTGTCAGAAATATGGTAACTTTCAACACAAAGTTTCCAGCCCTTTGGTATTTATGAAACGTCATAAATTATATTTCTTAGTTCTATTCCATTGCTTTGCTTGACCAGGAGGGGACCACTAAAACACCATGTTAGAACTCATTGTGTACAACACTTTTCTCAGTCCTCCCAGTGTAAATCTATTTCTGTTTTCCTGGGAGCACTTCTTGCTTTAGCCCTTGCATCCCACTTTCCTCTCTCACTGCCTGCTTTCCCTTTATATCATGAGCTTCCATCCCTGTTCCTTAAAAAAACCATAAGCTGCTTAAGAACTAGCACATTGCCTTAATCATCATTTCTCTATCCTGTAAACTATCCTCACTCACCAAAGCTCTGAGCTCCATAAAGATATTCATCAAATAGTCTTGTAATTGAATCAAGCAACTTCTTTGCCCTTAGATCCCTCTGATTGTCTCCCAGGGGGCATTATAATAATCTGCCTGCTGGAATGCAGTAGAGAATGTGATAGGGATCTGACAGCAGGAAAGGCTTTACATTTTCGGCAGATGGTTGCCAGCCCAGTCACAAGCTGTCCCTTCCTGATGGGCCTTGCCTGATGTTTCATAAATGCCACAATCCTAAATGAAACACAGGCTTATTATGATAAATAGGATTGTTTGTCGAAGTAGTATAATAACTTCCTATCTCATTATTAACTGGGAGAAAAACCATTTATACTTTTTATGTATATTTACCTTATTTTTGGCCATTTTGGTGTAATCCACTATGCCTAATTTACATATGCACTGTGTTGAATAATATTTTTTCTGACAATTAGATATTCTTGCTTCTGTGATATTGAGAAGTATGTGACATTTTGTCTTTGATTAATATTGATTGCAATGATTTACTCCAAGCAATTAAAGTGATTTCTAGGATACTGTTTTTGAGCTACTAGATTTCAATAATTTTTTATATAATTTATTATCATCAAGTTAAATTTGCAGAGTCTTTTTCCAAGCCATTTGTAAACAAGAACAAGATTTTTGATTGTTTTGTTTGCAGACATCCAAAATAAACTGAAAAGCTATTCACTATGATGTTTTCATTCTAAGTTTAAATTATTGCAGTAACTAACATGCCCATAAATTTGTAGTTTATTACTATATTTAGATAAAACTGTTAAACTCCTCTCAATAGAGTTTTTCTTCAACAGACTAAAGACTCACCAGTATGTGAGAGATCAGGAAGATTAGGAAAGGGTTACGTAGGCCCTAGAGTAGGAGACTGGACTGTCAGGGTTTCAACCCTGCACCATCACTTATCTGCAACTTCCACAAGTTATTTAACCCGGCACCTTTACTTCTTCACTTATAAAACAGGATTAATAACAAGCACCTCACAATATTTTTTTTATGAAAGTAGTGAATACACTGAATAAATATACCTGGTGCCAAAAAGGCCCATGAAGAAGCTGGGACAGTCCTACTACTAAAGAAATCTCTCAGGTAAATAGCCAGCTTTCACCTTCCTCATAACATATGGTAAGATCCTTTGAGAATTCAGGTTATTTTGACTTTGTTAGATAGTCTAAATTCATTTTATTTGTTTTACTTTCCTATTTATTTTATTGAAGAAAAAATAGCAATGAGACACTTTCAAGACAAATTAACAGGACAAAGGTGATAAATTAATACATTGCAAAACATTTTCGTAATGTTTTGCTACATACATGATATTGTACTTACACACATTATTATAGCAGATATCTCTAATCAGTAAATTAAGAGAATGTAGCTATTTAATTATCTTATTTTTATAGCTGAATTATATCACAGATTCAAAAATTAATACTTTCTACCTTGTTATCTTCCTAGTGGTTGTCCATAGTACTAGAAGCCAACATAATATCTTGCACAACTACTATTAGTGCAAATCTTGATTCTCATAGAATTATGCAGAAGTGCAGCATATTTATCCTAACTATGCTGTTTGTACATACACATCATGGTTCTTCCTTTATATCCCTCTTTTTTTGTCTAGACCTATCAAAGATGGACACACCATTGTCATTAAACCAATTTAGGTGCCTGAATTTGGTGACACAATCCAACACAGTGCAGCATTCCACAATTATAGTGACTTATATGAAGAAGTTGTTGACTATAGCAATTTACAGCTCAAATTATTATTACGGCCCCACGTTACATACATTATTTTTATACTTTTCTGCTGGATGGATAAAACCAAGATAGAGCAAGACCTATATACCAAAATATGTAGCTTTTGTTTCTGATGAGGTCAGTGAAGTCCCCTTAGGGTTTATCTTGTAGTCTTGTACCTTATTCTGTAGATCCTTTGTCTGTGACATCCATGTAGATGAATCATGGCCAATGTTTGACCAGTGTGCTCTCTATGAGAGCCTGAGAGAAAGCTTTCTCTCCATGTGACTCTCCCTAGGCATACTATAAATTATCAATCTCTTTCCTCTGTGGATCCATATTCTCCTTGATCAGAAAATTTGGGGCACAACTGAGTTTCATGATGTTACAGTACAGGTTCTCCTATGTCCTGAGTCTTCACTGACCTTGAAAGACTAGGGCCAAAATGTTGACTGGCCTTACGGCTCTTCTATTTTTCCAATTTTAATCCGTGAACTTAGGTTGTTAATCATCCAGAAGAAAAGCTGAATAGTACCCTGTAGCATGTGCAGTTCAGTTTGCCCTAACAATCTGACTCCATTCTCTCAAGTTGTCGTACATTTCTATTTCTATTTCTTCTTTTGACTTTTTATACTAGGGAGACTTTACAATATTTGCACATGTGTGTCTGGTTTATTTCACTTACAAGTATATGTTCAAGTGGTATGCACTTCAATATAAATGCTTCAAGTTTATCATTCTTTATAGCTGAGTAATACTCCATTATCTAGAAATACCACACCTTTTTCAACCATTTCTCATGTTACAGACATCTTGGTTGTTTCCAAGATTTTGCTATCACAAGTTGTGCTGCTATAAACATAGGTACAGACATATCACTATTATATAATGTTTCCAGTTCCTCTTGGAAAATTCCCAGTAGGGGGATTGCTGGCTTCAATGGGAATTCCAGTCCTACTCTTTTGAGGAGTCTCCACACTGAACTCCACAGTGGTTGAATCAGTCTACATTCCCACCAGTAGTGGAAAAGAGTTCCCTTTTCCCGACAACCTCTCCAACATTTGTTATTGGTTCATTTCCTTATGATAGCCATTCTCTCTGGAGTGAGATGGTACCTCAGTGTTGTTTTTATTTGCATTTCTTGGATGACTAGTGATGTGGAGCATTTTTTCATATATTTATTCACTTCTTTAATTTCATCCTCTGAGAAGTGTGTATTCATCTCAGATGCCCATTTCTGAATTAGGTCTTTAAATTTGAGGGCCCTGCTATATCTTAGTTCTTTATATATTCTAGACAGCAGACCTTTGTCTCATTGCATATTAGTATTTTTTGAAAAATTTGTGGGTTGTCTTTTCACTCTATTGACAATTGAAGAATCTCTCAAGAAGAGTTGATCCAAGTTGCTAATTCTTTCAAGTGCTTCCCAAGTGAATACATGTTTGTTCATGAACACTTTACTATGTCTTCAAGAGTTCCTCCTACTTTCTTTTCCAAGAGATTGAGTGTTTCTGTTTTAATGTTTAGATCTTTAATCCATTTTGACTTTAGTTTAGTGCATGGTGATAGAGCTGGGTCAAGTTTTAGTTTTTGGCATGTAAAAAGCCAAGTTTTCCAGCACCATTTGTTAAAGAGGCTATCATTCTCCCAGTGAGCTTGTGTAGCCCCTTTGTCGAAGAGCAGATGGCTGAGTGTGTTCATAAATGGCCCTGCATCTTCTAATCTATTCCACTGATCCTCAGGTCTATTTTGTTGCCAATACCATGTTGATTTTATCACAGTGGTTTTGTAGTATAATTTCAAACAGGAATTGTGAGGCCTCCTGCCTTGTCTTTATTGGCCAAGATTGCCTTTGCTATTCTAGGTCGTTTGTGGTTCCAAATAAATTTTAGGATTGATTTCTCTAGGTTTGGGAGGTATGTTGGTGGCAGCTTGATAGAGATTGCATTAAATCTGTACAGCAATTTTGGGAGTATGGCCATCTTCACGATGTTGATTCTTCCTATCCAGGAGCATAGGATATCTTTGCATTTTCTGAAATCCTCTATAATCTCTTTCCTAGGGTGTTCTGATTTTCTGTAAAAAGATCTTTGACTTCCTTGGTTAAGTGAATTCCAAGGTATTTCATTTTCCACAGTGCTATAGTAAAAGATAGTTTCTATTCTCTCCCTCTCAGTGTTTGTGTTATCTGTGTAGAAGAATGCTATTGACTTTTGAGTATTGACTTTGTAGCTTGCTATGCTACTGAATTTCCATATCAATTCTAGTGGTTTCTTGGTGGAATTTTTTGTGTCTTCC
>PVKA01032545.1:0-25212 GCA_004027165.1 Ctenomys sociabilis
CATGGACTGAGTTGCACATTACAAACAATACTCTGATGGGCTCTAAAGGGACAATGAGGCAACATTTTATTTTGAGAATAAGTATGTTTGAGAGCTAAAAATAAAATTCAGTGATATTAAGAAATTCTGCTTTATAAGATGATATAATATTCATCAGGAATATTGACTACTATTATTGTATCATTTTCTAATTAGCTTTAATAATATTGGAACTTCAAAATGAGAATAAAAATACATTTAGACTGATTTGTCATTTTCTTAATTTTTATCTCATTTATTTTTATTTTTTATTCATTTTAATGATAAAAGAGATAAAATAGCAATGAAACAGTTTCAAAATAGGTTAGTAGGACATTTACAATAATTAATACATTGCATATTGTTGTCTTCACAGTAGTTATTCAGAGAATAAGATGTAGACATGATGCTTGGTCTAAACAACATTAGTGCAAACCTTTCTTCCTAAAGAACTAGGAGAAGGTAGCTGTGTGTGTAGCTTATCTTGTGTATACATAGATATTTTTTCCAGAAAAAACCAGTATTTTATTTACACTTTTACAAAGTTAGTAACATGTAATGCAAGGTTTCCTAGTGACTAATGACTGACTTCAACTAGACAGGATGTTTATTTAAGGACTGAGGTAGCTTGTTTGCTTTAAGCACTGAAAATTAGTATGGGCTACACACATTTGATCTATTTCTTAGCTTCCATGGCTCCCAAGATATCCACCGTTTTTGTTTTGTTTTGTCAGAGATGGTTGTTCATTATAGTTAGTTAGAGAAGCTATATTTGGAGAAGTCTTTAAAGGACCTTTTCATACTTGATGCCAGTCCAAATGTTGTAAGTACTTGAGTTAAGCAAAATAACCCAATCTATACCAATATTCCATAGCAGTAATGCATTATCAGCACATCTGGCAATTGTCAGAGTTGTTGACTTGATCCTTTTACAGCTCAGCATATTAATATGACTTTATTTTTTATACTTTGTTGTTACACTTTTCGACTGGATGGTTAAGACCAAGCTAAAGAAAGACCTATATAACTAAATATGTAATTTTTTCTCTAACAAGATCAGTCAGATCCTCTCAGGATTTACCTAGAACCATGTACAGCGTCTTGTGCATCTTTTGTCAGTGTCAGCCACTTGGATGAGTCATGGCCCTTGCTGAGCAATTTGCTGTCTGTGAAAGACTTGAGAGAACTTTCTTGTCTCTAGGTGACTCTCCTTAGGCACACTATGCATTGTCGATCATGTTCCTCTTTGATTCCATATCTCTGTGATCAGAAAGTTTGGGGACACCACTTAGTTACAGGATGTCACCACAGAAGTTCACTCATGTAGTGAGTCCTCACTGACCTTGAAGGGCTAGGGCCAAAATATTGGCTATGTTTTTAGCCCATCTATCTCTCTAATTTTTGGTCTGTGAACTTTAGTTGTTAAACATCCAGAAGAGAAGTTTAATGATATTATGATCCTGTAACAGTTGTACTTAACATTATTATCTGTCTGAATATCAAAACCTTAGACATAAAATGGAACTTCTATTTTACAAAACCCATTGGTATCCTAAACTTTAAATCTTTAGAGAATGTTAAAAACCATTTACAATTTTTACAAAGAAATTTAGAAAGCAAACCATATACAACACTGTAGCAGGACAACCCTATCTGTCATTACACTTTTCTGCTGGGTGGTTAAGAACAAGTTAAATCAAGACCTATATAACTAAATAACTAATTTTTTATCTAACAAGGTCAGTCAAATCCCCTCAGGATTTACCTAGAATCATGCACAGCATCTTGGGGAGCCTTTCTCTTCTTTTTCATTTTATTTTAGTACCTTTTCTTTGTTTTCACAAAAATTTACATTAGAGAGAGTATAGCAATAATTGATATGATCGTAGGATCAAAACAAACTGAGGGGACCAAAATCACATCTATTTCAAGTATGATTTTAGTATTACACATTGCCGTCCTCACTGTAGTTGCTTAATTCACAGATATCAGCATGTAGAGTTAGTCATGGTGAGAATTCTACCCATTAACTGCAACTTTCAAAAACGTGATGGAAATTCTAAAAACTACTACCTTAACCACCTTGTTTATATAAATGTATGTTTTTTTTTTTACCTAGCATATATTCAAACTTCTTTTCCTTCTCTATCTACATTGTTTAAACATTAATTTCTCTCTTTCAATTTAATTGTGTTATACCGGTCAACTTTTATTTCTTATTTTGAGTTCTCACATTAGGGAGACAATATCATACTTACTCACGTGGGTCTGGGTTATTTCACATATGAGAACAGCTTCAAGTTACATACATTCATACAAAGCCTTGGAGAATAGTTTTCTTTATAGCTGACTAATATTCCATTGTACAAAATCTCTATATCTTTTTCATCCATTACTCAGGTGACAGGCACTTTGTTTGTTTCCAGGTTTTGGCTATCACAAATTGTGCTGCTATAAACATATATCAGTATGATATGATGTTTTAAGTTTTTTGGAACAATTCCCAGAAGGGGGATAGCAGGATTGAATGCAATTTCCATGCCTAGTTTTTCTTGGAAGTCTCCACACTGCATTTAATAATGGTTACACCAGTCTAGATTCCCACCAGGTGTGGAGAAGAGTTCCTATTTCCCTGCATAGTCTCCGACTTTTGTTGTATGTTGATTTTTCTGATAGCCATTCTTTCTTGAATGAGATGGCATCTCAGTGTTGTTTTAATTTGCATTTCACAAATAGCTAGTGCTGTGGAGCATTTTTTCATGTACTTATTTGTTTCTTGTATTTCTTCTTCTGACAAGTGTGTATTCATTTCAGATGTCCATTTTTGGATTGGATCTTTAAGTTTTGGAGGCCTAATGTTTGTTAGTTTCTTATAAATTCTAGATAGAACACCCTTGTTTGAGTGTTTATTACTTAAGATGCTTTCCATGTTTGTGGGTGGTCTTTTCACTTTGTTGGTTTTGCAAATCAAAATTTCTTTTGATTTGCAAAACCTTCTCAATAAGACAAGGTCCCAGGTGTTAATTTTTTTAAGTATTTGTTATGCAGTTTGCTTATTTTTCATGATCTGTTTGCTTACTCTTATGTCTTCAAGATTTCCACCTACTTTCTCTTTCAGGAGATACAGTGTTTCTGCTTTAATGTTTAGATCTTTAATGCATTTGATTTTAGTATAGGGTATGGTGATGGAACTGGGTGAAGTTTTAGATTTTGCTATGTGGGTAGCCAGTTTTTCCAGAACCATTTGTTAAAGAGGATATCTTTCTTCTAGTAAGTATTTTTGGCCCCCATTTTTGAAGATAAAATGGTTGAGTGTGTTTGCAGTTGCTTCTGCATCTTCTAATCTAGTCTATTGGTCATATTTTTTTGCCAGTACCATGCTGTTTTTATCATAGTAGCTTTGTTGTTTAATTTCAAGTCAGGGAATGTAATGCCTCCTGCCTTGCCTTTGTTGCCCATGATTGCCCTTGATATTCTGGTTTTTTTTCTGGTTCCAAATAAATTTTAGGAATTTATTAGGTCAGCAGATCTGTGAGGCATGTTGGTGGTATTTTGATAGGGATTGCATTATATCTGTATGTCATGGGAATGTGGTTATCTTGACAATGTTGGTTCTTCATATTTAGTAGCAGGTAATATCTTTCCAATTTTTGAAATCCTCTACGATCTCTTCTTTCAGAGTATTATAATTTTAATTGAATAGAACTTTCATCTCTTTAGTTAGATTAATTTCTATGTATTATATTTTCCACTGTGCTATAGTAAAGGGTATTGCTTCTCTAATTTCTCTCCCAGTGTGTTTATATCTGTGTAGAGGAATGCTATTGATTTCGGAGTATTGACTGTGTATCCTGCTATGCTACTGAATTTATGTATTAATTCTATTGGTTTCTTGGTGGAGTTTTTTAGGTCTTCCAGGTAAGGTATCATGCTGTCTGCAAATAATGATAATTTACATCTTGTTTACCTATTCTTATTCCTTTTATTTCTCTCTCTAGCCTAATGGCTCTAGCTAATGATTCCAGAACTATATTGAATAGGAGGGGTGATAGAGGACATCCTTGTCTTGTACCAGATCTGAGACTAGTGCTTGCTTTGGCAGCACATATACTATAGTTGGAATGATACAGATCTGAGACTAAAAGATTTCAGGTTTCCCTATTTGGAATTATGTTAGCAGTTGGATTGTTATAGATGGCATTTATCAGATTGAAGTAGATGCCATCTATCTGTTCAAATTATCTGTACTTCTTTGAACATGAATGAGTGTTGGATTTTGTCAAAAGCCTTTTCTGCACCAGTTGAGGTGATCATGTGTTTTTTTTTTTGGATTTGGCTCTATTGATATAATGTATTACATTTATAGTGTCTAATCATAGTGTGTAGTTCTTGATGATTTGCTGTATTATCTTTGCTAGGATGTTACTGAGGATTTCTGCATCTATTTTCATGAGGGAGGTTGACCTATAGTTCTCTCTTTTGGTTGCATATTTCTTTGCTTTTGGTATCAATATAATTGTAACCTCCAGGAATGATTTGGGAGAATTGCTTCCTTTTCAATTCCATTGAAGAGTTTTAGGATTATTGGGATTATATCTTCTATAAATTTCTTATAGAATTGAGCTACAAATATCAGGACCTGGACTTCTCTTTGTCGGCAGATTTTTATTACATTTCAAATTTCATTGGCTGGTATTGAGTTACTGAGAGTTGTTATATATTCTTGATTCAGTTTTGGTAATTTGTACCTTTCAAGGAATCTGTCCATTTCCTCTGTCTTCTCTTCTGTGATAGTAAAGATTCTCAAAGTAGATTTTGATAAACTTCTGAATTTCTACTGGGTCTGTGGTAATTACACCCTTTTTATTCCTTATTGCTTGAATTTAAGTTTTTTCTTCCCTCTCTTTGATGAGGTTAGCTAAGGGTTTATCAATTTTATTTCACTTTCAAAGAACCAGCTTTTTGATTCATTAATTTTTGTATTGTTTTCTTTGTCTCAATTGCATTAATTTCTGCACTAATCTGTATGATTTCTTCCTATTTTTGAGCTTTGCGTTTGGTTTGTTCTTCTTTTTTCTAGATGTGTGACTAAAGAATTTGTTGATGTTTTGTTTTCCTGAAGTCTGAGTTCACAGTTATAAATTTCCCTCTGAGAACTACTTTGATAGCATGCCATGAATTCTGAATTTTCACTGAATTTTAGATATTGTATAATTTCTTGTTTATTTTCAACTGTGCCCCATTGGTTGCCTAGGAGGGTGTTTGAGATTACAGGCATGTGCTACCACACTCACATTCAATAGCCATCTCTGCACACACTGGGGTTGGGTGCGGCATGGCAGGCCCAGGACCAAACCTTAACCCCTGTGCCTGCTAGTAGTCACTTTAATTGGCTGGGTTATTTGGCTTGCCAAAGATTTTTTGGGGGGGCTGGCTCAGGCTGCCATAGGGCAGATGTGGTAAGGCATGGGGAAATGGGGTCCCCTGAACCTGACTGGGTTTGCCCCAGCAGGCACTTAAACAAATGACCTAACCCTTTAAACTCATGAACAGCATTACTACCCCTGATTTTTTCTGAGTTTCTGGGGCATGTAGCATTGTTTTCCATTCTTTGACTTTAAGCCTGTGAATTTCTTTATGAGTTAAGTGTATTTCTTATATATAATATATTCTTGGATTTAGCTTCCTAATTCACTCTGCCAGTCTATTTCTTTTAATTGGTGAATTGAGTCCACTTACATTGATGGTTATAACTGAGATGTATCAACTTATGTTTGACATGTTCAATTACTTGTTCTTGTATACCTCTTTTTCTTCTTTGTCTAATTGTTTGCCCTATTCTGTGGGTTCTTTCCATTCTCATTTGTGGAGTTGTGGTCACTTGGGCCCGGTCTAGAATATCTGGTGCAGTTATTATCTTAGCACATACTGATATTATTACCCAAGAGTGATTATGCAGTTAAGATAGTTCCAGTTTCAAATTTCCAGAACTATAATTAGCAACACTAATAATGGGTAGTGATATTTAGCAGTCGACAAACTTTTATATCTAATGGGTTTTCCCTTTACACACTAAGAGCAAACATTATGACTTACAGCTAAGGAGATATTAGTTTGAGAATTTATACTTAAAATAGTTTCCTTAAGTTCTGTCTGGTCACCTCCACTTTTGTACCTGTAGATTTCCAGCAAACTAGTTTACCCCAGTTACCCTTTTGCCCCTTCTCTGGGTCAAGAGAAAGAGAAAGGATGCTCACAGATCTGGTTTAGCAAAGTGTCTCAGCTTACCAGTTCCACATCTACTGAGCTCAAACTCATCCAGGTGGACTTGGATTGGGTCTGCTTGCTGTGCTCAGCTTCTTGCTGCTGCCTGTGGAACTGAACCTGCTCTGCCCTTTTGGCAAGATGTTCTGCTCCTGGATTAGTTGAAGGGTCTCACTGCTTGCTTCTCTGCAAGGCATTCTGCAGCAGTGTTCCACAGCAGACTTGTGTGATGGAGAAGGTCCTGGACAGCACGCAGAAGGTCAACCCTATCACACACACATACCACTCATGGGTGCTGCACGGATAGAATACAGATTTGTCAGTTTCTAAGGGAATAGAATATGCCATTCTAAAAGGTAAAGATTTTTCTGTAGTATCAAAATGTTTGTCTACCTTAATATATACACCTAGAAGAAACTATTCCTCACATGTTTAATAGTAAATTAATGATTTAGCCTCTACTTTTAAGATATTTGGTTGATGATTTAGTTTTGTTTGTGTCATATCAATTAATTATATCAAGTTACCAAGTTCATGTTGATGTAAAAGCGACAGTTCCACTTATTCTAGTGAAAATGACTTAATCTTAAATTTACTTTGGTATTTATATATTTCTTTCTTTCTTTGAATGTATTTGATACAGGGTCTCTCTTGCAGCTTGAACTCATAATGATCCTCCAGTTTTCAGCCTCCTCAGTGCAGGGATTACAAGAGTGCCCAACCATGCCTGGTCTCAGTGGCCTGCTCTGAACACCTGGGATGGGGAGAGCATAGCATGTGGTGCTGGGGATCGAACCCCAGTCTTAATCATAGCTTTAAATACAGTTTATTTCATTTCAATTAAAGTACTCTTGAGCTGAAGAATGATGTCAGGAAGTGGGAATTGGGAAGAGGACTGTTAGCAGTTACATTAGGACATAGATAGTGCAGATGACTTCTGACACTACTAGAGGTAGAATTGCAGTTGACAGCAATTGTATGTTCCCAAACCAGCAGTAGAGAGCATTCTGAATGCTCATCACACAAAACATTGGTAAATGTCAAAAAATGTAGTGGTACATGGTCACAGCCTAGCTTCTGGACACTTTAGCAGGTCTATTGCCATCAGTTTGAATACAAGCTAGGCTATCTAGTGAGTGCAAGTTTAGTCGGAACTGTAGCCTTGTGTAACAAAAAAAAATGAACAAATAAAAGCAAAAAGAATATATTATATCACAGAAAATACCTCATAAATATAGACAATCATTACATGTCAATTTATTCAATACCTCATAAATATAGATAATCATTACATGTCAATTTATTTTATTTATTTATTCATTTATCTACTTACTTATTTTGTATTTTAGGGAAAGGTCTATAGGGTGTTCGAAGTCTCACTACTAGATCAGAGATGTAGTGATTCTCCTGTTTATAGACTCGCAAGAGTTGGGGTTACAGCCATGCACTACCACCCCCAGTTTCAAAGGCTGACTCAGCACACCCCAGGGGCAGGACCATCAAGGCAGGCCCAGGGATAGTACAACAGGTTCTTGTTCTGGCTTGCACATTCCTTAATTCACTGAAATACATTGCATGTCAATTTAGAAAACATTTTTTAAAACAGATTTTAATCTTACTGGAAAATATGGAACAGAATCTGTGTTAGCCATTTCCACAACTTAAGCTATAGCTATTTCCAGGATTGAAACTTTTTAAAATTAGAAAATCCTTTGTAATGGCAAATTTACTGTTGAAGATAAAAAAGTTATGAGATAAAATTTTTATAAAGCTATTACAAAAAAGTGAATCAAATAATCATGCTATTACTAATGGAGCAGAATAGAAACGGTATATTTGCTCAAGCCACAAGTTAATCATTCTGCTGTTCTATGCAGTTGTAATAATTATCACAGTTAAAACAAAAAGATATTTGGGCAGAATATTCTTATGAATGTGTCTGCTTAATGTATTTTTCCACTCTGTTGAGTAAATTAATTTGTTCTCTATATGAAACTAGAGGAAAAGAGAGAGATTTTTTTACTTGCTTACTATCAAAAATGTTTTATTTGCAGTATATATAAAAAAAGAATGTCATTCCATATGTGATATATCTTTAGGTTTCATGATAATAAAAAGCAATACTGTCAATAAAAAATGTGAGTTTAAAATGAGGCATAATTGTTAACTCAACTTATATGAAAGAAAAGGTCTCACTTTGACACATTGTTGAAATTATGTGTATCCAAAAGGTAGTTAGTTGGTGTTTTTAAAGAATTTTGTCAAACTGCTGTCAATCCATAAATTTGATGATAATAATCATTACTTTGATATTAATATTTAAAATGTAAAAGATTCAAAAACCTACATGGCATGTTAAATCTTCTTTTGTTTTCTTATTTCATCTCATTTCTTCTGGAATGAAAACCAATGTAACAAACATAAGCTAAACTTGGAGAGGCACTAAAGTAAATGATGTCATTTCGGCCCACTTTCTATGATCAGTATGACTGTCAATTTTTGGGAAAATAATTTACTGTTTGCAAAGTTCTCAGAAAAGTCTTATCATGCTGTATAATACATAGTTGCAAACTTTAACTCTTAGTGTGCTGGCTTTGCAATGGGCTGGTTTGGATTACTTAAACACTGCACTCCCTATCTTGTGTTTCCTTGGGTAGAATGAGTTATAGAATACAAGACTGTGTGAGCTTCTGAGGGGGGAAGAGAAGCAGTATGCATTCGTAGTTCATACCATTTCTGGCTTAACTTTTGGACTCCTCATTTATGTGTGTGAAATTGGAAAGGCTGTTCCTGCTTTACATTCCATTATCTCCAGAGCCTCTCTTCAGTTATTCTGACTCCTGTCCCAGTTACTTTTGCTTCTTGGTGAAAGGTATGAGGTATTATATTTTGTTTTATTTTCAAACACATATAAAAATGTCAAAGACAGCTAGAAGCAACTTGGGTTTCAGTCCACCATTGTCCCAGGCCTTGTATTATTCTTGTTCTAACCTACTTTGTATTCATCGGCTCTTAGCAACTCCCTTGTCCATGAAATGTCAGGCCCCGACCTCAATCTTAACATAAGAGCAGCATAGAGTGCCAATAGTGTTCCTCAAATTAGAAGGAGGTTAGGGCTGGGGAGATGGCTCAGTAGATTAAGTGCTTCCCTGGCAAGCACAAGGGCCTGAGTTCAATCACCAGTTCTGAAAAAAAAAAATTAGAAGAAGGACAATCTCCTTGAGAAATGTGCCTATAATGTATTTATTATCTTTGCATTATTAACTTTATATAAAAATAAAGCAATAAATTACATGTGTATTGCATTAAATGTTTCCATATAGCAATTAAAGAATATAATGATATTATCTCATTTGTCACCTTAATTGAGCATGCTATATGGTATTCAATAACTTATTTATGATTAAGAACTGAAGATATTAAAAATAAAATCACAAGTTTATTTTTCTTTTAACAATTCTCACATAATAGAAGATGATATTCAATATTTAAAGTGTTACAAGAATAGCAGGAGGAGGAATATGATAGAACAATTTTCCCTCCTCCTTCCTTCCTTCCTTCTTTATTTTCTCTCTCTCTCTCTCTCTCTCTCTCTCTCTCTCTCTCTCTCTCTCTCTCTCTCTTTCTTTTTTTTTACCATGAAGCAAACTCAGTAGCTTGCTGTCTAGGCAGACTGTGACCTGTAGCACTGAACTATGTCCTTGGCCTCAGGATCATCTTTCCCAAAACATGGAGACATTTCAATTTGAGATACTTCAGAGTAGAAATTCTCTTTTGTTTAATAACCTAATTTCTTCTTTAACGCATGCAAATGCTAGACTCAGAAAATAATTTTTATGAGTTTTTAATTTTCTTCATTTTTTAGTTTTAGTTTTCTCTTGCAATACGTAAATTATTGCATTGTTTTCAAAAAAATTATTTTGTTTTATTTTATTTTTCTTGCAGAACTAGGGATCAAACTCAGGCCTTTGTGCTTTCCAGGGAAACACTTATTCCATTGAGCCATGTCCCTGGACCTAAGTTATTTTAATATTTAATAAAATTCATGTAAAAGTTTGAATGGAGAAATGCAGAGATCTGGCTCGCCCAGGTGGCTGACACTCGGGTGTAGACGGGCCTGGCTCTCTGAGGTGACACACCAAAGGGCTGAGACTCCTCTGCGGAGGTCTGGCTCGCCAGGTGGCTGGCACTCAGATGTAGACAGGCCTGACGCCCCGAGGTGACAGAGAACACCTTAAAATCAGCCATAAGGAAAGTATAGATTATTTCAAAGGAGATTCTATTAGTTACACAATGAACTTTTTATACTTCCTGAGGCGGAGGGCCTCACAGCAGGTAAGAGACAATGCAACTGATGATTATTTTAATTTATCTTTTTTGACTTACTGTGAAATTTTTAGAATTCATATGTTATGGGACAACCACTGTATATTCCTATTTCTCACAAAATTTCTGCCATTACAAATTGTTCAGTTAAAATACTGAAAGATCTATAAAGTGTTTGAGTAGTGAAACATTATCAAAAAATACTTTCTGTAATAATTTTGACTAAAAATAACAATATAACATTTATATTTATTGTGTCCTGCAAAATAACCTAATAAGTCAACAGTAAATATTAATAAAATATGACTAAGGGTAAAGATAATTTTAGACACTATTTCATGATTCTTATGTATGTGTTTATTTCTCCATCCCATTCTTTCATATGCCTGGTTCATGGGAATCAACTTCTACATTTTGGACTTCATTACTGCATGTGACTTCTTCCAAATTCAAGGCAATAAGTGCCCATGAATTTTTTCTCTATGATTCAGTTCTCTCTGTTTAGGACACCAACTAGAGAAAAAATTTTGTTTTTAATGGTTTCCTGAAATTAAAATTTGACCACCTAGAATTATTCCCTCTTGCTACCCAACATAACATAATCATTACAGTAATATTTCATAATACCCATAGATTTTTAACGAGACTCAAAGAAAGGGCAAATCTTAAGAGGATTCATTCTTAGAATTTTTAGAACACAAAAAATAATTTAAGCAAATGTTCCAATTGAAACACACATATATATATATATATATATATATATATATATATATATATATATATATATATATATGTAAGATTTATGAAGCCTGATGAATTAGTTTTAGGTTTATTCCAAAGGTCATCAAACTTAATTTGGTTTGAACCACATGTTATTTATTTTCCTCCAAAAAATTAAGGTTTTTGTTTCCTATAATCTCTATATTTGTCATTTGTGTTAATCATATCATCCTCCATTAGGAAAAATATGTTCTATAATTGTCCATAAATTATCATACAAACTTCTCTTGGAGTACTTTAAAAAATAATTTGGAATATCCTGTATCTATTATTATAAATTGCAAGTGTATTAATCAGCTTTTCTGTTGGTGGATGCAATGCCAAAAAAGAGTATAACTTAAATTGTCTAATTTGGCTCATCTATTACAAGTCTATAATCCATGTTTTCTGACTCCAAGGCAGAAATGTAATGGCCTAAAAGCCTTGAAGCAGTGAAGTTACTTAGTTTCTGGTGGCGAGGAATCAGAAAACAGTCCCTAAAAGCAATAGGAAAGGGCTTAGACCTAGAGGAGATGGTAATATCTCACGGTCCAACCACATGCTGACGTGTAGTCCACCAATCCCTTGAAAATCCCAACACCAGCAAAGTTGTCACTGTACACTAACTGCCACACAGCTATGTTCACTTAGTACCACAGCACATTTCCTTCAATGATGCTTAGTCTCCACATAGAAAAAAAAATTTAATTCATAATTCCACCTAACAAAATGCAGTTATCCTGTGCAGAGCTGAAAATGCAAGAACTCTTTTCTCAACTCTCAAGACTTCTAACAATAATCAAAACTCAAATTTTCTTCTGAGAATCAAGGCAAATTCTTACCTGTCAACCTCTGTAAAAATTAGATAGTTTTTATATGCCCAAGGGATAATACCACAAGAGAAACATTGCCATAAGGGAAAGAGAGTGGGACAAGAAAGATTTGGAATGAAGCAAGACTAAAACTAGGCAGAACACAAGTAGTTCTTTGGGCCCTAGGAAATTATTTTACAGTGGTCCATTTTAGCATACTCAGCTAGTCAGACATGCAGAGGGCACTGCTGGTAAGGACCAAGGGGAGCATTTGGCTTTGTCCATGTCATGCTGGTTCTACCAACATTCATAGCTGGTATCTGGGGCCCTTGGTAGTAAGATGTGAATTCTAAATCTTGGGAGATTCCATCTCCCTGGCTCTGTTGATTGAAGCTCACAGGCCTCTTTCTTAGGATGGCTTCAATCATTGTCTGAAGGTGGAATACACTCCTGGTGTCTCCATCTAGTGGGGAGACACAAAATTCCTCTGTTCCTCTCCCTGGCTTGGTTTCCACCAAATCACAGGTGGCCTACTTAAAGGTTCCTTGGCTAACTTCCCAAGACTTCTTTAAAAATCTTGGTCAAAGTCTCCTTTTCCTGTAACTCTTGCTATTCACATGCTTGTAGGACCAGTATTCTGTGGAGAAGCCATGGACTACCATTGGACCATAGCATCAGTGGCTTCTTAGAGCCTGGACAGCTGGCACTATGTCCTCATGAAATGAATCATTTCAAACCCATTTCCTAGTGACTTTTCACAGCTACAAGTTTAGAGTTTTGCACTTTTGAGTTTGTGATGGGTATGGTCTAGCTGACTTCTTCACTTTTTTTTTTTTTTATTTGCTCCAGTGGGTAGCACTTGATGGCTTTAAATGGGGCAATTATCCTCAGCAGATATAGATGTTTGGATCAGAACTTTACCTATGGTTCTCTCTGTCAAGAGGCAAGTTCTCCTAATTTTCCTGCTCTGTCTTTTGCCCCATAATTATTATTTTTTAATTACAATCTAGATAAAGCAGCCGGCAGTACCCATGCCACAGACCCAACTTTGGCCTACCTTTGAATCTTCACAGGTAAATTAGTCCACCACCACCATGATTTCAGGGTCCCACAAAGACTCAACACATGTGTAAAATACAGACATTTTTTTGCCAGAAGGCAGCATCAATGACTTTTAGTCCAGCTGACAATGCAGTCAGTTGTCAAATGAAACTTCCTGCACTTTGCCTTTACTTTTCACATTTCTATCAAAATTTTCATGTTTTGAACTCCAACTAAAATCCCGTAAATCTACTTACTTCTCCAAAGCTTCACTAGTCTCCATCATCACATCTTTCAAAACTCCTTGAGCAAACCAGTTCTAAATGCTTCTAGTCAGGCATTGTCACAACAGTGGTTTCACTTTTATGGTATTTGTATTATGCAGCTTTAGTACTACTTTATTACTCATCCTAGGATGAGTTCCTCAGGTTTCCTGTTGCTGGACACAGCACCTGCCACCTATAACTGAAAGGACAAAGATTTAATTTGCCTCACTGTTCAATAGTATTAGATGTGGAAAAGATCCCTAGTAAGCTGGATCCAAGGCAGAAACATCATGATGCAAGGACACAGTGGAGCCAAGCTGCCTAGTTCACAGCCACAGGGAGGTACATCAGGGAAACAGCAGCAAGGAGAAAGGGATGAGAGGCTGGGCATGGACTTCATGGCCCTCTCTTCATTAGATATGTCACTTGAGCAAAGATTTACACATATTCTTTTCCAGATAGAATCATGGTATCTTAGCAAAATTGTTAAAAAGCAAAACAAGAATTACAACAGGTATGGCAGTCATGTGAAGAGCCTTGGAAGAGAGGTTGAATTTAATTTTCATTATCCACTTCCTATTTGGCCTTCCGTACCAATGGGAGATACTGCTTAAAGTTTCAGGTGTTTTGTGATGCAGAGAATACTAGAACTATGTCCAGCACTTAAATTTAAGCTTCATCTCAACTCTTTCTAAATGTATTTCCTTAGGGCAAGAAAGCAGTGAAGTTGAGGTTTATTTTAACTCTGTTCTTTTCTTTTTGTTTGCAGTGTTTTGAAAACTTGGAAGTAGTTAACTATGTACAACTATTTCTCCATAAGCATTTGTTTGTGCTCTTTTTTTTTTTTTTTTTTTTTCTGGCTGAGGATGCCTGCAGTGGAGGTCTGGTAAGGCTTGAGGATCTGGGGATCAGACCACAGCATCCTGAGCCTGAATGCTTTGTTTAAGCAGGCACATAAACAAACTGAGGTAATGTCAGGCCACCTGTGACCATTTCTTTATTATACATTTTTAAAACTGAACCACAAATATCATCAAGTAAAAGACTGATGTTTTATCAATGAATGCCCAAGCCTTAGCACATAAACAGAAAAGATAACTGTTTATTAACTTATACTGGCTGAAAACTAAATTGTAAAAATGATTATTATGTAATAATGTGATAGGAAATAAATGATATAATAATTATGAAAACTTTAATTTTTTCTTTTTGTGGAACTGGAGATTGAACTCAGACCCTTGCGCTTGCCAGGGGAGCACTTATCCTACTGAGCTGTCCTGGCCCCAATTATGCAAACATTTGATAAAATAAGCTTGATTTAATTTTATGTCTCATATTGAACAAGACATTAAAAGCAATAACATCTTACTCAATATGAGACCTAAAGTTATTTATGATAACATCAAATCCAAGAAGATGTACATTGTGTGAAGACAAGGGTTCTTAGTAACTTACTTTTTTGTTTGCTGACTGGATGATTATTCAGGCCACATTTTTAATATCTAAAAAGAAGCAAAATTTAGTTTATAGTATATTCACAAAGAACCAATAGCTAAAAATGTTGAAGAAGATCTCTATAATTTTTTTTTCTTTTTATATTAACCATTGTGTTAGCTAAATCCAAACTAGAAGAGTCTCCTGATTTATACTGTGGAAAGCTCATTTTCCAAACATCTGGGTAAAATACACTTAGAAGACTGGCATATGCTCAACTTTTAATGCCTTTACGGTTTTCTTTGTCTATATTGTTTCAAAATTGTTTAGCAAATCTAAATGGGAAGTCAGAATTGTTATATTATAACAGTTACATCAAACATGAACAGCTCATTCTTTGTGTTGCTTTTTTATAGAATTTTCTTCAAAATCAGTTTCCCATTTTTATTATGTCATCTATAGGACTTTCTAAGGGTAATTACAGTTCAACTGAAAATTAAAGTACAGTTTTGATCAAAGTAATTATAATTTGGAGCACAGTTCTTTGACAAAGTATTTCAAAGGATAATTCATTACTGTGTGGCAGAGGTTTGCAAAGATGATTAACAATTTTTCAAAATCCGTTTCCTAACTATGAATAAAGCCTGGACAATAATAATTACTGATTTTTATACCTTGATAAAAGTAACTGTTATACTTCAAAACTGCATATCACAATACACAGGCATAATATGATTTATATTAGAGGTCATGCAACTGCATGTTTTCTCTGAAATTCTACGTCTATTTGCTTTTGTGTTTTCAATATTCTATTATCTCATTTCAGTGCTCCTAGTGCATTTGTAAAGGTACACTGTTCTGTTATTGAAAGTACTTACATTGTCCATAAGTCAATGACATTTTTGTTCTCTAACATCTTTATTTCTTAATTCAGTACTCCATTCTTTCACTGACCAAAATGATTTTATACAATTAACTTTATATTCTGCTGAACAGGAAGGAGGTTATTTCTATTCTAAGTAATGTTCTACTGGATTGATACATAAATGCAGTGCAATGAGTAGAAAAACTCGTTAGTTTATGGTTATGTTTTTGATTGTGTTTTACTCTGGTGTCCAAAATCTATAATACTAAATCTATCCTGTTCAATGTTAGTTAACAAACAAATTTCAAAATAATACTCATGAGGTGGTTCAAGAAAATGAGTAGATAATTTTCTTATTGCAATTGTTAAGAATTTGATCTATCTAATTAAGCTAATAATTCCTTACCACACTTTGTTTACACTTTAGTATTTGCCAACATGGCTTTCTTTTCTGAGGTATTCAACTTTTTTCACGTAATTCTAGCTATAAAAAATTCAATTACTTTTTAAGCACAAATCTTTCCCTCATCTTTCTGTATATTGAAAAGGGAGCAGAGTTGTAGCTAAAGGTATTTGGTAAAGCCAAGATCATGGCTTTCATTAAGAACATTTCCAAGTAATAATAGTTCTACTGTTAATAATAATATATTTCTTTTCATCATAAACATTTTGAGCGTGATTTTAGCACATTTTCTTCCTAGATAATAATGACTCTATGCAATACAGAAGGAAATTCACTAATGAATGTATACAATGACTGACCAACAGGGAAAAGCATCCTAATAAAGAAACCTATTAAACTGCAGGCAATTATCTCTCTAGGGAAGTTACACCAGCTTGCTGCTTAAGTCATGTAAAACTGGACTAGAAACAAAGAAGCACTAGAAACTGCACCAGTGGGAATAGTCCTATTTTAGCAAGAAAAGAAAATAGGTGATATAAGTGCTCTTCTGCTCCTCTACCAGCAATATATTTAATCTGAAGCTCACAGGTTTTCTTTCTATACATTACTGGATTGTGGCAAAGGCAGCAAATCGGTCATTTATTTGTTCTTTGGAAGTTTTAACATTTATGTTTATAAATATTTAGTTACACATAATAATTGTAAAATACACTAAAGTGTAATTATTTTAAAAAGTTAAACTACATTTGTTTTAACTGATATATAAAAATATAGAAGTGGTATATAAAATATAAAAATCATATTTTAGTAAGGTACCATGTCATATATTCATATATATATGTATGTATATATATATATATATATATATATATATATATATATATATATATATATATATATATATATATATAAAATGTTAGTTAACAAACAAATTTCAAAATAATACTCATGAGGTAGCTCAAGAAATATGAAGTTAGCTTATCAAGTTAGATATGCTGACTTGACTCAAATATGACAGCCAAGTTAGCATATCTATACACTCCACTGGTACATTTTTATGGTGGAATGTTTCAAAAATTTTTGTAGGTTTTTGAAATTTACAGTTCATTTTTGTTTGGGTGAAGCACATACCCAATAGGGTATTGTGTTTAAGTAAAGTGAAAGAGTTTATATTATAAAAATACCACATACAATAATATAAACAATGTATATCATGTTATTTCCATTTAACTTAGATTAGTGAGCAAAAAAAAATTATATCTTCTACTACACAAAGGTTGAATTCTTGTCTTAATAGAGGTGTTGTATTTTCATTCTTGTAGCTAATCTTTGAAGATAAACTTATTCAGAAAAAAAAATAATAAAGGGCAACACATTAAAAAACCCAAAACTATATTTTTTAGTATATTAAAATTAAGACATAATTTATAATCATTTAAATTTTCATATCCTTCAGATCTTAATATTATTATAACTTTAAGGGGAAAGTCATCCTATACTTTATGTACTAACCATATAGAGCAAGCTAACCAAATTGAAATAGTGAATTCTGAACAGAAGTTTGAAAGGAATAGCTAGTAGCACTATACCTTTCTGTGTGGTTGGCTTATTTTCTCCTTTGTTAAAATTGCTGGGCTGCTGCTCTTGGCAGGTACTGCCTCGTGTTAACAGGAGTCCGACATGGTTGTTTTCCATAATTTGCCACTGTCGTGAGAATTTGCTAATCTAATTTCTCATGATGATAATTGTTTTTGCTAATGGTCCTAGAGAACACTGGAGTTATGATTTTGTTCCCAAAAGTGACTTATAAATTAAGGAGTCATGGAAGAGGACAGGAGGGGGTAGCTAGGCATTGTTCATTTGTTCAAGCTGAACAAAGTCTGGAAGTCTGTGTGTAACTGTATTGTACATCTTGGCTTGTTAATACCATATTGCCTCAAAATAGTTAAGAAGGTAATATTAAGTTACTGTACAATGAAAGACAATTTCCTGTCTCTTCTTACTTTACTAGGAGCAAAATAAAAAGTTTACACAAATGGGACACCTGGACAATGCTGTGTCTGAGTTTTCATGTCCACTCATTGCTATACTGGCAGGAAAAATCCATGTGTTCAGGATCTGAAGACTTCAGTGTTTATTGAAAATCATAACGATTAATTATAAGCAAAGGAAGCTGTGATGATTAATTTCTTCTTTTACCTTCCCTGGACTAACAAATACACAGACAGTTGCTAATGTGCTACTTTTGAGTATGTCTATGAGGGTACTTCTAGGACAGCTTAGCATTTAGATCAGCAGACAAGGGACAGAAATCCCCTCCCTGGATGAGTGGGCATTGTCAAGTCCCTTAAATGCCTAAATAGTATGATGCAGGGAGCTCAAATTAATCTTTTTCACCCATTTGTTTTCCTGCCTTCAGACATGAAAGTTCCTGATTTTTTTTTTTTTTTTTTTTTTTTTTTTTGCTTTTGAACCTCCTCCATCTGATAGGTCTTCAGTCATACAATTATTGCACCAAATTTTTGGCTCTCTAATTTGTAGATAGTATAAGACAGGACTTCTTGGCCTTGTTACTCACACAAATAAACTCACCTAATGAACCTCTTCTTATATGTCAACATATATATCCCACTGCGTCTGTTTTCCTGGAAAATCATAATGTGGAAATCACTGGTTTCCTGGTATTTTGGAATGTCTCTTTCTTCTGCGATATAAAGAAATTAGTCAAGGGCTCCCAAGATAAATTCCTAGATTGAAAATCTAGCTGAAGCAGTATAGTCTGTATATCACTTAATCTCCACACATGTTTATTTTATCATCTATAAAATAGGAGGTAATAATAGCTATATATAACTGTTGAACATTTGTTTGGCATAGGAGAAATGTCAAAAGCCTACATCTTTGATATATTATTATTATGTAAATGATATTATTATCTTTTATACATCACCACTGTTTGCAGCAGGTGCTTTATAAAGAAATGAAACCAGGGCTGGCCAGATAGCTGAGCGGACTAAAGCTCCTGCTTAGTAGAGCACAGGGGCTGGGGCTTGATCCCTGGCATGCTGTTCTGGCCCCACCCCCAGGGTGCACTGAGAGGACAACTGAGGCTGGGTATGGTAGTGCACTCCTGCAATTCCAGTGCTGGAGAGGCTGAAAACAGGAGAATCACTGCAAGTCTAATCTACATAGTGAGACCCTGTACACCCTGTACACCCTGTCCTAAATTTTAAAAAAAGAAGCAAACCCATATGAGACACTACAGTGCAGTAATGTCTTTATAAAATTAGTCCTTTTCCAATAATGTCTGGAAGATATGTTAGTATCACTGGCATTGTGTTAGACTTTTAATGAAATATGTTATTTTGTACCAATAATAAATTTTCTTAATCTCACAGTATAAGAAAACTATACTCAAGATATTCTTGAATGTTGTAACTATTATTTAGTGTTAATTTCATTTGAAAGATGTCAAACATTAGACTAAGTCTTACCATAATACATATATGTAACAATATAAAAGAAGCATTACAAATTTTAGCTTGAGGATTCAGCTATAATTTTATGGTATATTAATTTTAGCTATTAATTTACTGTTTCCCAACCTAAGTAATCAATTATGTGATACAGTTTGACATTTCAAATTGATAATGTGCAGTTATTCAGTTTTTGTAATCAAAGGCTGAAATCATTAATATTATATATATTTTTTGCATTTATTACTATAACATCCATTATGACAAGAATACTTAATAATGCCTATAGAATACGATACCACTTATTGTTATGATAATTTTGAAAAAAATTACCAATTTTATATTCATTTGATAAACAAAACAATGTCCTATTGCCCTAGCTGAATGCAGCATGTACATTTGTTCTGAATTTCACTTTGAATTTCAAATGGAGTTGATCCTTTAGTCACTTATAGACCTGTCTGGAATTGGGGTTTAATAGTGACAACTGATTTGTTGTGTTTGGGGAACAATTTAGAAGTTAAAAGTTTCAGGGTTAAAATAGGTCAAAATCTTTCAAAGCCCAAATCAAAAGTTTGCTTTAGATCTAACAAACTGGAAAATCTTCAATGTTAGAAATTAGGGGTAACATTATTTCAAAGTCACACTGACCCATGCTCCTTATTATAACTCTTGGCATGTCACCAAATTCAGAACCCAACAGGTCCTGTGAAATGTTGTATTATAAAAACACTATAAACTGCAATTTTCCACCAATATTATAAAATTAACTCCATGACTTTTAATGCCAGAAGGCAGCAGAAAAACAACAAATGCTTCCTCTTATTAGTCCTTGTCAGGTACATACAGAAGGTGGTTACTTTGATCAATAATTTAATTACCATTTTATTTTAATTACTTCCTATTGTTTTCCTCTAACTCAATAAAAACTAGTCTTGTTTTTGGACTTTCCAAGGTTTTCTATAGTTGTAGTAACATTGGAAATAACATCTCAACTGTAGTGTTATTATTTATATGGCCCGAAGACCTAGGTCTTATGTCTCAGCTAGTGCTGAGTGACAGTGACAGCAGGCAGTAGCACATACCCTGAAACACTTTTAAAAGACAGGAAATTATGATTACTGTCCCACAGATCTCTGAATAATGAATGGTCATACCCATAGTTAACCAATTTAGCTTTTGGATACGAGCTCATACAAAGTATTGAATACTTCTTGTATCTAGACCAGTAAAAGTTAATGTTGTAAGAGACACAGAGTAGAAGAAACACTTATCTATGCTGGCCTCATTCATTCAACAGTTTTAGTAAGCATCTTCTAGGAAAACACTACATGTTTTGAAGTACAGACATGTAAATCAAATAAAAATGTGTCCTAGTTCACATAGGAGATAGATAAGGGAAGTGTAATGTAAAATTAAAAAGAAAAAGTTAAGATGTAAGAAAGAACTGACCAAATAGCTCAGTAGACTAAAGGGCCTGCAAGCAGGTACAAGGGGCTGGAATTTGATCCCTGGGCCTGAAGAGCTGGCCCCACCCTTAGGGCACTCTGAGACAGTGATTAAGACTGGGCTTGGTGGTGTGCACCTGTAATCCCAGATCTTGGAAGGTTGTAAACCAACAATCACTATGAGTCTGATCTAATAGTGAGACACCCTGTAGACCCTTCCCTAAGGTGCAAAAATAAATAAATAAAATATAAAAAACAAAATGTAAGAAAAACCTGATACAAATCATACATCCATGATTAAAATGTTAACCTAGTCCAAATAAAGGAGAAGTTGTTTATTGACTTACAGATTTTATTGTGAATACTAAACAACATAGAGGATTTGTTTAGCAAAGAGAGAATCTATGATAAAAATGGGCAAAATCCAGAGGAAGAAGAAAAGTAAGATAATGGCGGTAATAACATAGGTTACTTCCTATGTAATAATATAGGTTACTTCCTAGTATTTAGCATTACTAGAGATACTGTAGCATACTCTGAAAAGTCAATTTGAAACATTAATGTGAGATAATATATTAAATATTTAATAAATAATAAATTTTTATTAATTTGATAAATTTTTATTAATATGTCATATAACAATAACATCTTTTATTTCTTTTGAGATATAGTTTTACTCTGTAATTCAAGCTGGCCTTGATCTCACTAGGTAGCCTGGGCTGAGCTTGGACTCACAACTATGTTCTTATCTCAGCCTCTGAGTTCTGGGATCTTAGGCATGTGCCACCATGTCCTAGCCAAACAGACATTAAATAAGAACAGACCTCATGTAATCCTGGTCCTTGAGCATATTTCTGCCTTAAAATTATAGCCTAGGTACTGCTAAGTTTCTTGATTGTAAATCACGAGCAGTAAAAGTATTTCCTTCGTAATTTTGGCATTATGAATAAAAGTGTAAGTGCCAATGCTATGGTGAAAATTAAATACATAATACAGGTATTTTGTTAATGCAATAAGAGTTAATGAACAAATTCTGGTTACAGCAAAGCTCTGCTTCTGAATTAATATGTGAGCAATTTTTGATCATTCAGATTAAAAAAGTATTTTGTATTTAGTATAGGGTCTACAGGGTCCCACTGCACAGATTGTACTTGCAGTGATTCTCCTGTTTTTAGCCTCCCAAGCACTAGGATTACAGGTGTGTCCCACCATGCCTAGTCGCATGCACAGTCTCAGTGGACCCTGGGGCGGGGCCAGCACAGCACGTTGGCGATTGAACCCTGGACCCTGCATCTGCCCAAGCAGGTGCTTCAGTCCCATTAGCTAGCTGGCCGGTCCTAATCAAAATTTCTAAGAGGACTGGAAAACCATCTTTAAAAAGTTCAATGAAACATCTCAAAGTGGATAAAGTGAAGAGGCAGACATAAGAAGAAATGAGGGAAAGTGTGTTACAGTTTCAATCTAGACATTCCCCCAAAGGCTTCATGTGACCTTAGGTGGGGATTTTCATAGGTAAATTGAATTGAGGGGCTTATTGCTCCCACAGTGATGATGGGGATGGACTCCGGTTAGATGAGGCCTATCAAGTGCGCATGACTTCAAGGGTACATCTCTCTTCTCAGCTTCCTTTCGAACTCTCTCTGCTTCCAGTGTCCACAGTGGGAACAGCTTCCCTTTCCTAGGGGGTCCACCATGCTATTTCTTCATCAGCTCACAGTGGACTGAACTATGAGCCACAATAAGTCATCCCTCTTTTTAACAGGCAGGCATCAGGTATTGTGTGAAAGTGCCTAGAAAATGAGTTAGACTGAGCATTGGAGCAAATCACATTTAGAAGCACGCTGCCTATGCATTTCCAAGAAGAACTCAGGTTCTATTCATTACTACTTGTTGTTTTGAACCATACTAGACTGGATTAAAGTGAAGAGTCAGAATTAGGAAGTCATAGAATCTCATTCAGAATAAGATTCAGTTCAGAAATTAAATAATGATATTTTAACTTTGGTCTGCATCTTACTTACTAGGTAAAGATCCAGTTATACAAGTAAGGTAAGCCATACGAACTAAGAATAGGAAAACAATTTGAAGAGCTGAGAATGGGTATTGGTAGATCCAGGAGGAAGCTGGTTATGGCAGGACGGATTATTGATGACAGGGTGTTAGTGTTAGATGATGAGAATGGAAATGCCTTGGAATAGAAGAGGTAAACCATTAGAAAGTGGATATAGTTGGAGAAGGAGAGGAGGAAGAGGAGTGGAGGAAAAAGGAAACAGAAGGAGAAAAGTGAGAAGTCTCAGGTAAATATTAGTCTGGAATGCATCCAGCAAGGTTATCGCAGACTAGGGAAAAACTGTGGTTGTTGACAACTGAATTTAGTTACGTGCAACACAAAAGTTTTAGGTGAGTTGCTCGAAAAATTTTCAAAATGGCTGGCATTTTTAAAAATTCCAGGAAATTGTCAAAGAGTAAAAAAGATTCTGAGATTAATTTCTGAGATTATTTCTGAAAGTAATCTCAGTTACTTCCATTTATTAGTTCCATGCCAACAATATTCCTTATATTTTCCTTTTTCATAAATAAATATTTACCTTGAAATATTATGGTAAGAAACATAAAAACCCTAGTATTAACTATTATGCATTCTTGTCTCCAAATGTGAAGTAAACAACCCTAGCACTAATTGGTCAAACTAAATTTTATTTATTTATTTATTTATTTAGTATTAGGAAAGGATCTAGAGGGTTTCTGGGCCTCACTACTAGATTGGCCTCAGTAGTAATCAGCCTGTTTACAGCCTACCAATAGCTGGGATAACAGGCATGTGCCACCAAACCTAGTCTCAATTTCCATCTCAGCACACCCTGGGGGAAGAGCTGGTACTGCAGGCCCAGGAATCGAATTCGTGGCCCCTGCTACGCTTGCAGGAGCTTTAATCTGCTGAGCTATTTGGCTGACCCTAACAATAAATTTTATTGGCATCATTAAATATGAAAGGGAAATTTCTGGTGGACTGAAGGTTAATTGATATTTTGGGGGTACTATATTACAACAAACATGACTAAAGCTAAGTTTTAACACTATAGTTGAATTATTATTCTGCACAGCTTGTATAAACAAAATAAATCTTATTTAGTCAGTATGTAGAGGTTGGAAGAAAAACTCTGTCATCTGTCCATTTCTTTTCTGTTTTTTTTTTTTTTTGATGAAAAACCGACAGTTGTATTTACTTACTTATTTATTTATTTATTTATTTGTTTGTTTTCATAACATTTTGGTATTGTACAAGGTGCATACATGACATTATATTTACAGATATTATTTTAGCAGATATCTCTAATCAGTGAATTAAGAGTATAGTTGCTTACATATCTTATTTGTTATATCTGAATTATATCAAAAATTCAATAATTATTTACCTAGTGGATGACCATAGTACTAAAAGCCGACATAATATCCTGTCCAACAACCATTAGTACAGATCTTGCCTCTCATAGAATTATGTAGAAGCACAGCGTTATCTATCCCAACTGTACTGTCTATACACACACATCATGATTTTTTCTTTCTACAACCCTTCTTTTGTCTACACCTGTCAAAAGTGGGCACTCCATTGACTTTCAACTAACTTAGGTGCTTGAACTCGACACCACAATCCAACACAGTCCAGCATTCTACAACTATAGGGAGTTATTCAAAGAAATTGTCGACCATATCCATTTACAGCTCAGCTTAATATTATGGGCTCACGATGTATACTTCATTTTTATACTTTTCTGCTCGATGGTTAAGACCTAGGTAGATCAAGACTTATATACCAACACAAGAACTTTATATTTCCTATGTGGTCATTGAAGTCCTCTCAGGGTTTATCTTGTAGTCCTGTACATTATTCTGTAGTTCTTTTGTCTGTGTCATCCATGTGGATGAGTCACAGCCAATGCTTGACCAGATTGCTCTCTGTGAGAGCTTGAGAGAAAGTTTTCTCTTCATGTGACTCTCCCCAGGCACACTTTAGAACTTCAATCTCTTTCCTCTGTGGCTCCATAATCTCCTTGTTCAGAAAATTTGGAGCTCACCTGAGTTTCATGATGTTGCAGTAC
>PVKA01032546.1:0-25167 GCA_004027165.1 Ctenomys sociabilis
TTATTGAATCTTTGATATAATTCAGCTATAAAAAAACCTGTAAATATAATTTCATGTATGCACCTTGTACAGTACCAAAACGTTATGAAAACAGTTTGCAATGTATTAATTCATCGACTCTGTATGGTTAAGGTGTCTTGAAACTGTCTGATTGACATTTGTATTTTAATAAAATAAAAATAAATGAAAAAAAAAGAAATTATTACTAAAATAGGAGTTTGTCAGACAAAGCAATTTAATACAGTAGATAGGTTTTTAAATTTTTTGGTTGAATGGTAAAATACAGTGGTGAGCTACCTAGGGTAGGCTATTATACTGCAGGCAATGCTCCCTTTCTCTTTTTTTTTTTTTTTTTTTTTTTTTTTTTGAGACAGGGTCTCACTATGCAGTTCAGGCTGGCCTTAAGCTCACTTTGTAGCTCAGGCTGGTCTCGAACTCACAACAATCCTCCTGCCTCAGCCTCCCGAGTGCTGGGATTATAGGCATGCGCCACCATGCCCGGCTTGCTCCCTTTCTCTTTTCCACCATGACACTTACCTAAAAAGAACCCACAAGTTCTATAAAACAGTGTACTAATGGCCATCATAAAAGTAGGCAGATAAGAACAGTAATCGCAACAATAACAACAACCATGAGAATAATACAAACAAGCTCATATAACTGTACCAGGTATAACTGTTCCCTACCTCCTACAATTTCTGGAGCCACACTGAGGCTTCCTGAGAATGAGGAGTTTAGGTGAGATTCTCAGGAGGGAGAAATCCCACCCTCCCACCGCCCACCATTTGGGCGTGACAATGAGCCTCAGTAACCTTGTGGGAGGAGAGAAACCCCGCCTATCAACCTTCTGCCCTCCAGGGAGCCTCAGTCTGGAGCAGCCCTGGTGCCCAGCCCACACTCCTACACTGTGGGGCCAGCAGCCAGTGTGGGAAACACTGGAGACACAGCACCTGTTGTGTGTGGAGGAACTCCACTGTAACAAGGGGAAACACTAAGCAAACAAACTCCTAATTTACGATCAATTTGTTATATAACTATAGGCTTTGTGCCTACAGTTTAGAATAGAAAATCAGTAATGACCGTAGTCAGTCAGCTTCTAAATTGTTTTTTCCTTTTTTTAAATTTATTTATTTGATTCAGGGTCTTACTATGCAGTTCGGTCTCATAGTGATTCTCCTGTCTCAGCCTCCCCAGTGCTGGGATTACAGGCATGCACCACCATGCCCTGTTTTGATGGCCAGCTTGGCCCAGGGTTCCAGGGCTAGCACAGCACATAGTACTGGGATCGAACCTGGGTCCTTGCACATGCTAGGCAGGCATTTAGACTTCTGAACTATCTCCCCAGCTCACAGTTCCTAATTTGTGCTTATTACTAATCATACTACTATAGCTGGGATGTCATATCTATTGTATTCAGTTGTTCTTCTTATGCGGCAATATTGGGAAGCTCTGGAGTAATAACCTCACCACAGTTCTACACCAAAGGATTGGGGACTGAATCAAAAAGAAACCAACATTCCACTCTCAAGCAAAAGGGAAGGTAGGATACTGGGACACACATAAACCACGAATCTCCTACACACTAAAGATATCCCTGAAGTGCAGCCTATTCCAGGAGAGGCCTTGATGTTAATGGTATGGCTGCCTACAGCCAAGGTTTGCAAGAATCACTACAGGAGAAAAAAAATAAATAAATAAAACATTGTTCAAAATAAAAAATGTCAAACTGAAGAATCAAAATACATTCTCAGCCCTCCAGCCCACCCCCAAAAAGTCCAAGAGATATCAAGATAGATATCAAGACAGAAGAAATTGGAAGTCACACATCTGAAATTTGTGAACTGATAGCAACTGAAGTAAAGAAACAACTCCATCAGGCTGTAGCAGAAATTAGATCATAAGTAATCTCTCAGGCAAAAAGGGAAATGACACCATAATGAAAGAATTGCTCAGCATATCTAAAGAAGACATAGGTTAAAAAAAATAGAGGACCATTGAAGAATGATGCAAACCTTGAAGGAACAATATGCGAAAGAATCTGAATGCATAAAACAGATTCAAAGAGACATCCAGGCAATTAAAAATTCTTTTGAAAGCTGGTAAAACTGCTTGAATGAAACTGGAAAAAGACTTTCAGATCTTGAATACAGCATTGCAGCTAGTGATCACAAAAGAAGAGATCTCTTAAAAGAACAAAGAAACAGGAAATAACTCAACAGCTGCAAGATAATGCAAACAAAAGCAATATGCGACTGATAGGTATCAATGAAAGAGCACAAGTCAACACAAATGACATAAAAAGACTATTTGAAGAAGTAATGGCAGAAAATTTCCCAAGCATGGAAAAAGAATCTGACATTCTTTTCAGAATGTCAGTGAAAGTGTAGAGAAGTGAGGCACGTAGAACTCTAGACATAACAATCAAGATCTCAGAAATTCAGCCCAAGAACAGAATATTTAAAGCTGTTAGAAAAAAAAAAAAAAATAGATCACCAATAAAGGAAAGTCCATCAGAATCACGGCAGACTTCTCAACACAAACCACCAAGTTAAGGAGAGCTTTGAGTGAAGTTCAAGTCCTGAAAGAATACAACTTCCAACCCAGATAGATGTACCCTGAAACATTATCTTGCAACATTAATAGACAAATAAGATACTTCTTTGATAAAGAACAACTGAAGAAGTTCATGACCATCAAGTAACTAAAGATATTGTAGAAAGAGATAAAGAATTATCATAATCCCAAGATCAACAATAGAAAAGAACCAACAAATAAGACGAGCAATTAAACAGAAGGCAAAAGTAATGAGCAAACATCAGGAAAATAACATGACAAAGATAAACCAATATATGTCAGTTATAATAATTAATTTAAATGGTCTCAAGTTATCAATCAAAAGGAAAAGACTGACAGAGTGGATCAGGAAAGAGTCCAACAATATGCCATACACTGGAAACATATTTAACTGAAAAGGAAATTTATAGACTGAAAGTCAAAGGATGAAAAACGAAACTCCATGTGCGAGAAACCCCGAAAAAAGCAGGGGTAGCTATTCTCTTTGGTGATAATGTAAAGTTTAAATCAGGAATGGTCAAAAGAGATACTTGCTAGGATAAACTGTACGAGGAAGTGATAACAATCATAAATTTTTATATGCACCATACATGGGAGCACCTGAATATGTGAGACAAATTTTAATAGACATGAAAAATCAAATAGGCTATTACACAATCCCCACTGTCACAGAGATAGATCAGCTAGACAAACAATCAGCAAAGAAATAGCATAACTGAACCAATCTTGTGAACAAATGGATTTAGTAGACCTTTACAAAGGGTTCCGTCCAACAACATCAGATTAAACATTCTTCTCAACTGCATATGGGACATTCTCTACAACAGACCATATAGAACTTACTTAGGTAAATACAAAAGAATTGAAATTATCCCATGTATATTATCTGACCACAGTGCAATGAAATTAGAAATTATTGAAAAAAGTAATTGCAAAAACAACATAAACACATGGAAATTGAAGAACACCCTCCTGAACAATCAATGGGTCGCAGATAAAAGTAAATAAAAATGAAACAATTATTTACAATCAAACAAAAATGCAGATATAACTTACCACAATATGTGGGACACAAAGAAAGTAGTCCTCAGAGGAAAATTTATAGTGGTGAATTGGTACATCAGGAAAACAGAATGAACACAAATAAACAACATTATGATACACCTCAAGCATCTAGAAAAAGAAGAGCAAGTGAAGCCCAAGCCCAAAACAGGTGGAAATTATAAAGAACAGAGCAGAAATTAACACAATGGAGACTGACAAAACAATACAAAGATTTAATGAATTGAGAAGTTGGATTTTTTTTGTTTGTTTGTTCGTTTTTTGTGCAGGGTCTCACTATGCAGCCCAGACTCATAGTGATCCTCCTGATTTCTGCCTCCCTAGTGCTGGGATTACAGGCATGTGCCACCAGGCCCAGACTGCATCGCCGGCTCAGTGCAGCTAAAAGCAGGACTGGCCCGGCATGAGGAACCAGGGATCAAACCCTGGCCCCTGTGCTTATCTAAGCAAGTACTTAGTCCGCTGAGCTATACCCCCAGCCCTGAGGAATTGGTTTTTTGAAAGAATAAATAGAATTCATAAACCTCAAGCCAAACTTATCAAAAAAAAGGAAGAAAAAAAGTCAAATTCATACAATAAGTAGTGAAAAAGATGAAATCATTAAGGAACCTGTAGAAATTCAGAAGATCACCAACACCTACTTCAAAAATCCCTACTCTCATAGGATAGAAAATATAGAGGGAATAGACAGTTTCCTAGATAGATATGAATTAGAAAGTTGAATCAAGATATGAAAAGTTTGAATAACCCAGTATCAGTCAATAAAATTGAAAATGTAATTAAAAACTTAACAACAAAGGAGGTTAGTGAGACAGCTCAGAGTGCAAGGATTGAGGTCCAATCCCTGGCATCACATGGCATGCCAGCCCCACCCCTCAGGGGGGCTGAGTTGGCCAGAGTCTAGGTGTAGTGGCGCATACCTGTAATCCCAGCACTGGGGGATCACCACAACTCCAAGCTGGGTAGTGATACCCTGCGACAACCAAATACCTTAAAAAAGAAAAACAAAAACAAAAACAAAAAGCGTGTCAACAAAGAAAAGCCCAGGTCCTTACTGATTCACAGCTGAATTGAATAAGACATTTAGAGAAGATTTTACACCAGTATGTCTCAATCTCTTTCTTTTCAATGAAATTGAAAGGGAAGCAATTTTCCCTAATTATTCTGGAGACAAGCATTAACCTGGTAACAAAACCAGAGAAAGACCCAATCAAAAAAGAGAACTACAGGCCAATCTCCCTAATGAACATAGATACAAAAATCCTCAATAAAATATTAACAAACTGAATGCAGCAAATCAATCATCAGGAAAATACATTGTGACCAAGTGGGCTTCATGCCAAATATGCAGGTATGGTTCAATATATGAAAATCAATAAATGTAATATACCATATCAACATAACCAAAGATAAAACTCACATGATCATCTAAATAGATGCAGAAAAAGCTTTTGATAAAAGTCCAAAACTCATTCATAATAAAATCCTACAGAAATTTAGAATAAATGTTCTTTGCCAAAATCTGCTATCAATGACAAACCAACAGCCAACATTGTACTAAATCAACAAAAACCGAAGGCTTTCATGTTTAAATCAGGAACAACACAAGGATGTCCATTTTCATCACTTGTATTCAATATACTTCTAGAAACATTTGGTCAGAGCAGTGAGATAAAGTGAGAAATAAAAGAATAAGGACAGGAAAGGAAGAAGTTAAATTAATCATTATTCACAGATGACATGATATTCTACATGGAAGATGTCAAAAACTCCCCCAAAATACTTCTAGATTTAATAACAAAATTCAGTAGTGTAGCAGGACAAAAAAACTCAATACTCAAAATCAATGGTGGGTTAGGGAGATAGCTCCATGGTCTAAGCACCTGCCCGCAATGACCCAAGTTCGATGCCCAGTACCATAATGCCCTGCTGGCTCCCAAACTAAGCACAGTCCCTGTACCAAATAAATAAATAAATTTTTTTAAAAAATCAATGGCATTTCTGTATCAAACAACACACTCACTGAGAGAAATTAGGGAAACCACAACCTTAAACAATAGCATGCAAAAAAATGGAATGTTTAGGAATCAATCTAACAAAGGAAGTAAAAAATCTATACAGTGAAAATTATTCTGAAAAAAAGATATTGAAGAGGATTTCAGCACATACACAGATATTCCTTGCTTATGGATACCAGCATTGTGAAAAAGGTCATACTCTCAAAATTGTTATACAGCTTCAATGCAATCCCAATTAAAATATCGTTAGCATATCTCAAAGATCTAGAGAAAATCTTCCTAAAATTCGTCTGAGACCTAGAATAGAAAAAGCAATCCTGGGCAACAAATGCAAGACAGAAGACGTCACAATTCCTGACCTGAAATTATACTACAAAGCTACTGTGATAAAATTAGCATGGTACTGGCAAAAAACAATGAAAAACGAGGATCAGTGGAACAGATTAGAAGATGCAGACACAACTACAAAAAACTCAATCTCCTTTAACAAAGGGGCCAAACATATTCACTAGGAGAAAGATAGCCTCTTTAATAAATGGTGTTAGAAAAAACTGGCTTTCCACATACCAAAGACCCATGTCTATCACCATGCACTGAACTAAAGTCAAAATGAATCAAAGATCTAAATATTAAAGCAGAAATACTAAATCTACTGGGAGAGAAAGTAGGTAGAAATCTTGAAGACATAGGGGTAGGCAGAGAGTTCATATACAAATACCAAACTGCATGGGAAATATTTCAAAGAATCAACAATTAGGAGCTCATCTTATTGAAAAGTTTTTGTGTAGCAAAAGACATCACCAACTGAATAAAAAGAAGATCCATAAAACTGGAAAAATATTTGGGCCAACTGTCCCTCAGATGCATGACTTCTATCTTGAACCTATAAAGAATACTCTAAAAAATTAGGCACCCACAATTGAAAACCTAATCAAAAACTGGGCACCTGAGATGAATTCACACTTATCAGATGAAGAAATACAAATGATAGTCCTGTTTAACTCTAGAACTTCCAGAGTTTAGGCTTTTCCTCTGCTAACCATTTTTTTATGTGATACAAAGAGAAGTAAACCTTTAACATCTTCAGGTCCATGTCATCACGTTCAGGGTGAAGAACTATTTCCAATTCTTTTGGAATTCAGAAGATGGAAGAAAACTTTCTCATCTTCCCCAAGCCAATTATCCTGATCCCTAGCAATGCACACAGAAAGTGTAAAATGGGACTCTGTCCCTTCTAGCTGTGACCTTTCGTACAACTTCCTCAACTGCTTTACAGGAATGATAAGGTGTGGTTACTTCAAGACTCTGCTAAGAGTCCCCCCAGGAGCAGGGCGGGTGATACAGCTTAGCAGACTAAGAAGTGCCTGCTTTGGCAAGTGCAGGGACCAGGATATGATCCTCAGTACCGCATGTCCCACCAGCCCTGCTCCTGGGCTCATTGAGCAGGCTGCCAAGTCCAAGCATGATGGCGCATGATTGTAATCCCAGCAATGTGGAGGCTGGAAACAGGAGGATCCCTATGAGTCCAAGCTGCAGTGGATACATAATACATAAATGAAAAAGAAAAACAAAAAAAACTTTGCTATGAAGTTGAGGCACATTAATATGTGTAAGCCAGTTAGGACACAGTATGGCAGGTTATATGCTCATTAAATATGAGCTAATATCATTATCATGTCTGTGCCTATCCTCACCCAACCCTAGCCCCAGTAAAAAGGTAATCTGGCCTGTAACATCTGCTTCCTCTTCCTCTTTCCCTCATGTTTTACTAAAGCCATTTTTTTTTTTTATTGGCCCTTACTTCTCTACTGAATCCTAAACCTTTTTCTTTCTACAGAATAATCTTGCACTTTCTGTTGAGGAAAAAAAATTCTGTCTTAATCCTGAAGGATCTGTCCCATTCACTGGGCCCCTTCCAAGTCAAAAGTCTAAAAAGACTTATGATATTTTCACAGTTTTATTTTCCATTGTATCTTTAACCTTTACCACTCTGCTGAAATTGCTCCACTCAAGGTACAAAATAATTCCTATAGGCTATCAAGTTCAATGAGTAGTCTTCTGCTTAGCTTTATCCAACTTCTTAGCAGTAGCCCAGCTGGTTGACTACATCTGTTTTAAAGTACTGTCTTCTCCCAGTTTCTGAATTCCACTTGCTTATGACATGGTTCTATCTCACAGGTCACCTCTGTTCAGACTCCTTTGCTGGATCTATTTTCTCTATTTGATACCTAAAAGTTGGAGTGCTTCCAATCAGTGGACAAGACCCTATTTCCTTTTATAACTATTGTTTTCTAGCATGGTGGCACGTCTGCAGCCCCAATATTCAGAAAGCTGAAGCAGGGGGATCATTGTGAGTTTGAAGCCAGCCCAAACTACATAGGGAGGCCCTTTCTCAAAAGAACAAGTAAACAATTAAAAAAAAAAAAAAAAGCAAACTACTCTAAAACCTGATGCCTTTTATTCCTATGGTTTCAACCATATTCTGCTGGCTCCAAATTTGTATTTCTCATCTAGAGTGTTCTTTTGATGAAGGACACATTGGGTATACTCAATATCCTACTCAATTTTTGAAAAAAAAAAAAAAGTTTACTTTTGGAGTAGTGCAAATGTAAATATATTAATAGATCATTTGTGGTTAGTTGGAAGTTGGTATTATCACAAGTTTAATCTATAGTCTAACTTAAATTTTATTGTCAGAATTCCATATCACAGCCACTTTGTGTGTGTGTGTGTGTGCACGCCCACGTGCACCTGTGGATTATGCTGTCGCAGATCAAAGCCAGAGCCTCACACATGCTAGGAAGGTGCTGAGCAACTCTACTACATTCCCAGCTCCAAATTCTAACATTAAAAAAGGAAAACATTGTATGTATTGATTTAGATCCCATTATATGCTATTTTATATGTATAAAACAAAAAATCCATGACTCCTTTCAGTTGTGAAAATAACAGAAAAATGCAAAGTATCCATATGTTGTTCTTTACATTAGAATTTTTTTCTATAGAGAAAACTGAAGTTCTTTGAATAGAAAAAAAAGCTCAGTCTACCGTTAGTTTTGTGGAGCAGAAGCAAATAACCATGTTTGAGTTGTATTACCATGATCGGGCAGGCTATAAGATCAATCTAATTAGATGGGAATGATCAATATCAAGGCTGTAATTAATCTTTCATTGTTTACTTTTTGAACTTTTCAGATCAGTTCTATTTCTGGCATCTGTTCTGCTGATGACAGGAGACATCTTATGTTTCTTTAGCCAGCTTAGTTACGATTCTGCCAATACCAAGCCGCAATCTCTGGCTCTTAACTCCTTACTTCATTTACTACAGATACCAGCATACTCTTGCCCAATCTTTTCTCCATTCTCTTTCTTAATTATTTTTAGTGGAGTACATTTTATGCCTTCTGGGTGCTCCCATGTTGGACAACAAAATTCTGATTTAGCATGTGTCTTCCATTTTATCTTTTGTATGACGACCATTAAGCCACAATGATAGATACTGTTCTTTTTTATAGGTATTTACAGAGTCCATTTATCTACTTACATTGTAGTCTGAGTATACACTGACTTTAAAACCATTTAATCCCAGCACTCAGGAGGCTGAGGAAAGAGGATGGGTGTGAGTTTGAGCCTAACCTGGGCTGCAAGGTGAGGTCAAGGCCAGCCCAAACTGCATAGTGAAATGTTGACTCAAAAAGACAAAGCAAGGAGCCAGGGAGATGGCTTAGTAGAATAATTGCTTGCCTGGCAAGCACAAGAGCCTGAGTTCAATCACTGGTTCTGCCAAAAAAAAAAAAAAAAAAAAGCAAAACAAATAAATCCATTAAAAATTTGCAATGTCTTAAAAAATTGAAAATTTGCATTCACTCAATATTATGCCTGACATTTCCCACAGTTGGACATTCCTATGACTTTTTCTTTCTTTCTTTTTTTTTCAGCGGAACCGGGGATGGACTCATGCTCTTGTACTTGCCAGGGAACCACTTATTCTCACTTTTCCTCTCTACACTCAATTTTGTCAGAATGTTGCAGTTTGCCAAAGAAAGGGATAGAGGACACATGAAACTACAGGCCTACTATCCTATTGTTTTGAAGATAAATTTTTTCACATATTTTTATTCATACCAGACTAGCAAGAACTGCTTTTAAGTCTGATGGGAGAAAATATTTCATGTCTTTAATCCAAAGGGATCATTAAAGGGCTTAGCTTAAGAAGCCATGGAAATTCTTTCCCATTATCTTTTCCTTACATACATAGATAAGCAACACAGAGTGGGTCACAGAATTTTAAGAAGCAAAGTAAAATATTCTTCATGGTTGGCCAAACACATTACAAAAATAATTCTCATTTTAGTTGCTGGAGAAAATAAAACTAAAGAAAGCCATCTAAAAGACCTGGTATATGAGTCAGGAAAAAATACGGTAGACTTTAGTTGTGGATTGATGAGTTATCTGAAGGCACTATTTAAAGGTTTGGGCAGGGATATAGGACTGTCCAGGAAACTGTAGAATCATGTTCAGCAGATGTATGAAAATGTACTGTCATCCTCACAATGAAAAAGCATCTGTGAACTCTGAAGTCAGACTGACGAGATCCAATGACACCCTCACCACTCTATATGGGTGGGACCTTCAACAAAAAATTATCTGCACTTCAGTTTACCTGTAAAATGGAAGATAGTATCTCAGAGAAATCTTGAGAGGTAGGTAAAAAAATGTAACTGTTACATTAACACCCAACACAGTGTACAATAAATGTTGATTACTATCCTTCATATTTTTCCAGTAGAAGCACTAAGACATTGGTCATAGAAACTGTTTACATTTCTACTGGAGATTCGCTGTAACAGCGCAACCCCTTCCTCAAAGAAAGTTGAAACCAAACTTTATTTTTTTCACATAAAACTCAGAGCCACACAAGCCAGCTTTGATTTGGCAGTTCTGTTCTAAGAACCTCACATACATTTTTTACCTCTTTGTGCTTCTAGCCTGCATGAGGGCTATTCTCTTACTGTCCAAGATACTAGTTGCTACATTCTTGTTACAAGAGACCAAATAAAGGAAATGCTGAAAAATTGGTGAAAGGATGCCATGGCAGTCTCTTCTGGAAGGTTCATGAAAGCTTATATTCTATTAGACAGACTGTTAAGAGGCCACATCAAGTTGCAAGGGAGTTTGGGAGATGTAGTTTTTATTTTTAAGGAAGAAAGAAAATACATGCACAATTTTAGTAACAAAATTCTACATAGAGAAACGCAGCTGGTGGGCAGTGGGGTTGTGTAATCACAACTACTATGTAATACACAACTATGTGTAATCACAACTACTCTGAAGGCAGGAAGATGACAAGTTCAAAGCCAACCTGTCTCAAAAATAAAAAAAGATATGGAGGTGTAGCTCAGCAGTGGAATCATGTGGATTCAATCCTCCATACCAGCACCAAAAGACAACAAAAATGGAGAGAAGTGCAAAAATTGTGAATTTAGACTTTGATCAAATTGATATATAGTCTATTACAATGTAAAGCTAAAGTCTAATGATACTTAAATAACAAGGCTAGTTTCTATACAATTTTTCTTCTATTGGATACTCTGAATTCAAGACGGGATGGAAATCTCTTTGTAAGGACCAAGAGTTGTATTCAAATTTAGTAAATGATTTTTTTTTTGTCTTGTCTGCATAGAACTTTTTAAAAAATAGAAAATGAGATAATCTTTCACTGGTAAGATTTTGTAACTCAGCCTCTGAAATTATGTATCGTTTCACTAAAAGGGCACACATTATATCCGGCTTCCACCACCTTTAAATTTTCCTATCTGGCTATTCCCACATCCCCCAGGGACTCCTTTCTCTGTTTCTACCACCCCAAACTTCTGATCTTTGCTTCCTCTAAATTAATATGTAAGTTACCAGTTTGGCAAAAAACTGGATGAATGAAACCCCTCAACCAGTCAACTACATAGAGAAAACAGATCTCTTGAAAGTATGTGCAATTTTTTAAAAAGACTACTTACAAAGTATTCGTTCAAGATAACGCCAACTAAGGGCCGGCCAAATAGCCCAGCAGATTAAGCGCCTGCTTAGACTGAGTGTGGTGGCATGCACCTGTAATCCTAGCCCTTGGGAGGCTGTAAACAGGAGGATCACTGCAAGTCTGATCTACGTAGTGAGCCCCTGCAGATCCTGCCCTAAATATATATATATATTTTATATATATATATATATATATATATATATATATATGTATAAAAGATAATGCAAGTAGTTCAAGCACAATAACTATTGACTCTTTGGTGCCAATAGGGTTCTTAACATTCTTCAAATCCATTCCATCCACCAGCACAATGGTGCAACAGCTTTAAAAATCAATAATCATCTATTTAAGACTGTCTTTTATTGAAGACATTGTGGCAGCACATTGTCTTATTTACCTAAGTCAATGGTCGTAATATAAGAGATTAACGCGTAAGGACGGCAAATCCCCAAATATCAGGGGGTCTGAGTCCTCTGCCCGGGAATTTTTCACCCTCGGGAACCCAGTCAAAGCCTCGACCGTCCTTCCGGGCCGCGAGACAGTGGAGAAGAGCTGAGTGCAAAATGCGCTCAAGGAACGCAGTACGGCGACGGCGCGGAGGCTGCAGCGTCTCTTGCCTCCCGCAAGCCACCGGCGACCCGTGTCTGCCGCGGACCCGCGCCCTCGGCGAACCGGCCGCCTCCCTTCCGCCCTGCTCCCGCCGCCCGGAGGTCGCGAGCCGGGCACGGCCTGCGGATCCCCGCGGCGCGTCGCCCCCGGCGTCCCGGGCGGAGCCCCCCGAAAAACATCCCCACCGGGTCAGGGTTCCTGCTGTTTTCCCTCGGGGTGGAGAGGGAGGCAACTTTTGGAAACTTGAGGCGAGAAGCGCGCACACGGCGCACGCCACGCACTACGGCGCGCGGCTTGGGATGCGCTCCTGGAGCCTTGCGTGGGTGGGCGGGGCCTGCGCGGGGGCGGGGCCGGAGCTGCGCTTCTCCGTCCTGCCTTGCGGGGGCGCTTGCGCCGCGGATCAGGTGACCGCGCTCGCTCGTCTGGGGCTGCGGGAAGCGGCCTCGTTCTCAGCCGCCGTCGCCGCCGCCGCCGCCACACCTAGTGGGGGAGCCGGGAAGGCGGCGCGGTGGGGGCTGGGGCGGAGAGCGCCGGGCGTGGGCACGGAAGGGCGGCGGGCGGGAGGCGGGCGGCTGCCGGGCTACCGAGGCGTCGGCCGCGGCCAGCTCGGTCGGCGGTGCGGGTCGGGCGCGAGGCCATGGGCGCGCTGCCCTGAGGCGGAGGTCGCGGCGCGCGCGGGGAGGAGGCCCGAGAGCGGCTGCGGCGGACCCGGGCCGGGGCGCGAGGCGGCGGCGGAGGCGGCACCACCTCCACCACCACCACCATGTCGCGCTCCGTGCTGCAACCCAGTCAGCAGAAGCTGGCGGAGAAGCTCACCATCCTGAACGACCGCGGCGTCGGCATGCTCACCCGCCTCTACAACATCAAGAAGGTGCGCGGGCCGGGAGGCCGCGGCGGGCACGGGCGGGCGAGCGGGCGGGGAGAGATCTCGGCCTGGCGCTGAGGGCCCAGCCCGGTGCCCGGACGCGCCGCGGCCTAGCGCGGAGCCGAGGAACCGTCGGCGCCGTCGCCCGCGGACCGGGGTCGCGGGTGGCGACCTCGCGGGCGGGCTGAGAAATTCGGCGACCGAGGTGGCTGAGGCCCGGGGCGAGCGGGCGGAGTGGTCGGGCTGCATCCACCTCTCCTCCGGGGTCCCGGGCACTGCGCAGCCCCTTGGAGCAGCCCCGCGCCCTCTCGCCGCCACTTGGTTGTGGATTCCTAGAGCCGCTCCGGAGCGGGCGCGATGAGGATTTGGGGTCCTTTCCTTGGGGAGCTGGAACGGAGGGGAAGCGAGGGTGGATCCAGTTGTCCTCGGAAATACTTGCGGGCTGTGAGTCACTAGAACAGGAATAACCACCTTGTCGGTCCCTGCTCCTCATTTTGAGTTTTTCCGACTGGGAACCTAAGCACCTTTTCATGAAGTAAGAATGAAATATGTTGCAGCTACACCTGACACAACACAGTCGGGTCATTTGAGCAACTACAGCAATAGACCCCGGCAAAATGTGCAATACAGGTCTTAAGATGAAAGAGGGGAAGGCTGATTTGCAGTTAAGGAAAGTGGATGTAAAGATAGAAAAAAAAAACATTATTTCATAGGAGAAGACCCAACCCCATTTTTAAGACAAGGTCACGCTTCAAATAATTTGATAATAAAACTTAATAGAGATTTAGTAGAATATTTGATAGAGATTTTTTTGGGGGGACGGTACTGTCTAGATCTTTGTAACTTACAGTGTTTTTGGTGTCGTATCTTTGTAATTATTTTTACTGGCTTTAACATATCGTGAATGTACCTATCAACAATTGTAGAAGTGTAGATCACAGGTTGGGTTAGGGCTATTAGAGTTTTAAATGAAACTAATGTTAAGAGGTTCGAGGGTAAATATTAATTTGTGCACTTGTCTAAATTTGTACAGTTTTAGCAGTTTAGATTGACATAATTCTAAAGACTGTCCCAAGTTAGTAACTTTCGAATTGGTTGCTTACCTGAAGGCTTACCTGGTTTTTTGTGGCAGGTGTTCAGTGTTAATTGAGTACCCTGCATTCACAAAGAGCCCTGATCATAATTTTGTATTGGTTGGGAACAATTTAATTTTAGGTTGTATGGACCTGAGTTTTTGGATGAGATTAAGCTGCATGTGCAGTTTGTTTAAAAAAACGAGCAAGTCAAACATTACTGGAAGTTACTAGATCTGTGGTATTGTGGTTAAAGGAAATGGTTATGATGGTTTCCAGAAGAGGAAGTGAGAGTAACATCAAAAGTGATTTGGGTATTTGGGCAAAAATACCTTTTTTTTTTTAAGTAGCTGTTAGACATTTTTACAGTGTAAGTGCAGTCAGAATTTAATATTCGTAAGATGAACCTAAATTCTAAGCATTTGAACTCTTAATTCCAGTTTGGTGCCTTAAAACACTTTTTTTTTCGTTTCCTGTTTTGAGAAACTTTAGGCACTTGTATTAACTGCTGAAACTTAAAGTAGATTGGATGTGATCCTTGGTATCTCCAAGTATCTTGAGTTAATGAAATAGTGTGCTTCAGTACTTCCTGTACAATTGTAGTTTTTTGAGAAATATTTTCCATACTTTGCCTGATTATAAGAGTTTGATCTGGGCAGTGAGAAGAGAGAGAGAACACCAAGTGTGTTACTCTAATAGATTTTGGTTTCTTTCCTTGCATAATTTTGCGTATAAGTGCATTAGATAGATTTTTGGATCTTTCAGCCTATGGAATTGTCTGTACGACTGTTAAATTTTCCCAGCTGGTTAAGGATTGAAACATTTGTTCAGATATCTTGCCAAAGAAGTAAGATCTGTTCACCATGTGTTTATAATGTTCATTGCTTTCTGGGTTCTTCTGGCAATATAGACTATGTAATCTTTCCTCTGAATTGCTTATTTTCTTTCTAAAACTTTCCACCCATAATACAGCCTGGCAAACAATGAATTATGACATTTTTATTAATACATTTATGCATTAGGTTGTCTACCAAATTTGAGTTTTGGCTCTATTTTAGTGGAATACAGGTTGAATATCCCTTATCTGAAATATTTGGGACAAAAATATTTCCGGTTTTAGATTAGATTTTTTTTCAGATTTTGGAATATTTGCACATACGTGTGTATATTTTATATATATGTATATAAAATCAGATGCCCTGGGGATGGAACCCAAGTTTACCCATGAATGTGTTTCATATACATCTTATACATTTTGCCTGAGAAGAATCTAATTTTAGAGCAACTGCTTTTGACTATGACATATCACATGAGAGGGGTGGAATTGCCAGTTGTGACATCATGTAGACACTCAAGAAGTTTCGGATTTAGGAGCATTTCAGGTTCTGGGTTTTCTGAATGGGGATACTTGATCTGTCTAGTATGGAAATGATGTTAATGAGCACAAAGAAAAATACTTTAATGAGCTATGTAAATTAGGTTATTATAGTTAATTATATGCTTCAACACAGTGTTAACATTGGTTTATGAAGAATGTTTTTTAATTGATCAGTCAAAATGTTTGAGATCTGATTATTTACAAGTGAGAATCTTAGGGAATTTGTGATTTGAGGATATAATTCGATGGGGGGACATTTTAAATAAAAGATGAAAGTAAAAGAGGTAGTTTTATATTTTCATTCCTTAATTCTTTACAGTTTTTATTAAAATGTACGTCTTCTCCTAAGCTTAATTATGCCACTTATTGAAACAGTGATCTTAAACTCTTTTGAGAGAAATTAACACTGAGCCAAAAGTTAGCATCACCTCTAAATGCTGTCCCTGAGAGTTCTGTAACATTGCACAGGTGACTTCCTGAATGGCCTTCCTACTTTCATCTGTAAAATAAAGAATTTTAACATGAAGGTTTTTTGGGCTTTAATGGTATTATCCTTGTTCATTTAGAAGTAGTAGAGAAGTTATAGGCCAGTAGTTTTTTGTAGTAAGGAATGGTAGTGCCTGCTCTGCCCATTTCACAGGGCTATTTGTAAAGGTAAAGGATCCTAAAATGTGAGAATAGTTGAAGGATTCTATACTTGTTACACAGTATTTATTTATGAGAGTGAGCAACTTCTATGGAACTTTTCTGAAGTTTTACTTTCTTGTAACCAGACACCTAAGTCTCAAATGAAAACATTTTGCTGAGTGTAAAATAATGTCCTTCTTGTCATTTACTTTTGTCTTACCCCTTTTTCTATACTATTAGGAATATGAAGTTGATCTTTGTATCAAAAAGATCTTAGTTTCTTTTACTTGGATATTTTTTCTCTTACTGACAGTTTTAAAGGGTACAAAAGGAGAAAAATCCTTTCACAATTGCAAAATGTTTTAATATGAGGCTTTCACACAGATCTCTTTTAAAACTTAATTATGGAAATATCCCTTTGCCTGGTGCCTCAGTCCTCTTATCCTGTTTTTAGATTAAGTGTGTTTCCTGAAGAGGAAAAAAATAACCGGAATAATAGTGTAAAATCGAAAGTTTTAAACTGCTAACATGCTTCATGAATGAGGGAGAAAAAAACTGGAGCAGTGCTGAGTAAAGCAAAGGAACTGGCTTTGGTTTCCCTTTTCAGAGTTGAATGGAGGGCATTATTCTCTCAGTCAGGAGCAGAGAAATCGAGTCAAGTCTTGTTGCAAGATTGAATTGTGGCTGTTCTATGTTAATATTAGAATTTTTTTTCCTCTACGTATTGGATTTCATTAAGAATGTTAAACATGGTAAGAAGAAAACATTAGCTTGATATAAAGTTTATAGTTTAAATAAAATGTAGCTTTATTTTTCAAAGAAGCTGTATATGAGATTTCAGTATTTTGCTTTTTTATGCTTTAAGTAGTCTGAGTTGGTAAACTAAAGATCATAAAGGAATATGGAAGAAAAATGTTAAAAAGATGTTTTTAGTGGCAACGAAAGTTGATTCCTATGTTTTCTTAATGAAATTGTTAAGTAGGGCAAGTATTAGTTTAAAGATTACAAAAGGAGTATTTGTTATAAAAATACCAAATATAGTAAGAGTGACTTCAAAAAAGGGACTCCAAGCCTGGGCATGGTGGCACATGCCTGTAATCTCAGCACTTGGGAGGCTGAGGCAGGAGGATTGTTAATGCGTTCGAGACCAGCCTTAGCTACAAAAGTGAGCTTAAGGCCAGCCTGAACTGCATAGTGAGACCCTGTCTCAAAAAGACAAAAAAAAAAAAAAGTACTCCATTTTGTCTTCTATTAAAAAAAAAAAAAGCTACGGCCAGGGAGATAGCTCAGTGGCATGAAGAGAAACAGAGACAGAGAGATTTTTTTAAAAGCTATATGTATTTATAACCTTTTCTGTATAATATTAACATATTCATGATATTTTATTATGTAATGATTGAATTAGGTAGATTCTTTACAAAAATGAAATTGGAGAAGCATCATGGGCCAGTTTACATAGGAATGAAATTAATTACAGTCCTTAATCTGTTGCTTGTAATTTGTATTTAAAGAATATTAAAAGAATAAACATACTTAACTAGTTACATCCAATATATGCTAAAAATAAAGAGGCCAAGATGAAAAAGTGTGTGTATGGAAAAGTTTTTATGTTTTCAAGTTAGGATTATTGAAAACCTAATTGATACGCTTTGGTAATTTGTAATAAAATTACAATAATTTGGGGGCAAATTTAGTGAATATGTATTTTAGCTTAGTAGAACTATAAGCAGTTTCATTGCTTTCAACTTTCTGAAGACCAGTTGTCTGATAACGTATATAATAATTGTAATGCTGGCTGCCATTTATTGAGATTTTATGCTACACCTTTTTTCTTTCACTTATATTTGGAGCTCTCATGAAGATAACTTTGTTAGAAAGCTTTTGAGAGGTTAAGTAACTTGTCAAAGATCACAGAAAAGAAAGACTTTGGCTTGATATGTTTCTTGACCCTTAATTTTGGGGTCTTCATTATTTTACATTTATTAGTGAATTGTTTGTTATAGTGAATATTTCTTCTGAAAACTGCTTGTGGAAAGATACAATTCCATTTTGGAGTACACAGTAACCTTTTAAAGAAATGTGCAATTACAGTGTACAAAGTATTTTCCATTTTACTGTAAACCACTGAAATTTATATGAAAAGACCCTGCAGATCATGTAATCAGTGTATGAAAGTGATATGTTTAACTTTTTCTTTTTAATGATACTGGGAAGCAAACACCTCTTCCACATGAAACTTTTATTAACTTGACAGGTTAAATGTTGAGTTAATTCATGTATTAAGGCAGGAGGATTGTTGTGAGTTCGAGACCAGCCTGAGCTACAAAGTGAGCTAGGCCAGCCTGAACTGCATAGTGAGACCCTGTCCCAAAAAAAAAAAAAAAAAAATTCATGTATTAGTACAGTTCCTGGTAAAAGGGTAAGAAGTAAGTAAATGTTGGCTATCATTATTAGTTCTATTTCTGGGTTATGTGGAACAAAACGAACACTTAATGCACATTTTTCTATTAAATCAAGCTAAACACCATTATGAAACATTTCTTCAACTACTGCCTGATGTTATAGTTTCATATTTACTTTCAATACAAAATAATTATTTGTAGTTTATAAGTATATTCTATAGTGGTCTTCTATAGCACTACCTTTTTTTTTTTTTTTTTTTTTTTTTAGATTTAGTACAAGGTCTATAGGGTCTACAGGGTCTCACTACGCAGCTCAGACTCAAAGTGATCCGCCTGTGGCCAGCCTCCCAAGAGCTGGGATTACAGGTGTGCACCCCCACACTCAGTCTCAATCACCGTCTCAATGCACCCCAGCTAGCACAGCACACTGGGGATCGAACCCCCAGCCCCTGTGCCTGCTTGCAGGCTCTTTAATCCACTGAGCTATTTGGCCAGCCCAACATTTTGGTTAGAGAAAAGAGAGAACATAATTATTTAGAACTTGTATTACTTATTTGCCAGGCAGTGAAATAAACATTTCATGTGTATTCTGTTTTTAATAATCATAATGATATCCTTAGTTTATGTATTTGGAAGAAGAGTGTCTTATTTTTCTTGTTGCTGAGTGAAAATGTCCTACACAAAGTTAAAGGAGGAAAGGTTTATTTAGCTCACAGTTTGTAGAGGTTTTAGTCCATAATTGACTGGCTCCAAGGCAGGGTGACATGGTAGACCTGAACTACAGAGAAGAAATATTTCATATGAGGCAAAAGGTAGAACAGCAGTAAAGGGATACTACAGCTGTTTTTGTCCCTTACATGTTATCTGCACTAGCACTCTCACCCATAATCCTAGTGCCCTTGAGCGTCACAGTGTATCATGAATCACTCCAGCCTTACACATTCTAGCACCTCTGAAAAAGCCCCACCTTTAACCCATGAAGCTTTGCAGGGGATCTAGACACAAGCTGTAACAGTGAAGCTTAGAAGTCAGTTTAAGATTACAAAAGATGTGATCCACTTGATTGAAAACAAAATTTTTAGTTATTGTATATAAATGTTTTCCCTAAAAGTACTATAATTTTATCTACCATATTAAATGTCAACCTTTTTGAATTTAAAGAGTGTAAGTAGAAAAAAAAAAAGTGTAAGTAGACTATGTATGGAAAATACAGTTCCAGTTATGAAAATTATGACTTTGTATAAATATTTTCATTTTAGATTTTCAGCAATTTGAGACTAGTATTGTATGCATTGTTGAAACATACTGATTTGAAATAGATGGGAACACTTTACATTCTTTAGTTCATGCATGGCTTTGTTTCTGTGTAGTGAATAACCTCTTTGTTCAGTTTTGGTCCTGCAATAAATTTCTGGTGGATACGAGCTTGAGGGACTTAAATATAATTTTATGATCACCTTGTGGGAGGGGTTCAGAAGGTATAGAAATTTTCACTATTAACACAAAATTTGTTCAATATTTTGATTCAGTCTTTGTGGTAAGTTTGTGATAAGACTTTGTGAACTGTATGAGTGTAAAATATATTAGTAACTAAGTATGTAGTTTTTAAAATTTGTGTACTTCATCTTCAAGGATGATAGTAGTGAGATAATTTTGTATAATGTTATAGTTATTGTATAGGTTGAGTTATAGTTTCAGGTTGTACTAACAACAGGCTATGTTCTAACAACCTGAATTATCTTACAATTTATCCTCAGATTGCAATTTCGTTGGGGTAGGACAGATTGAACTTTACATGTAGACTTCTGGTTAGTTGAAACTGCTGTTTCCTGGTTTGCAGTAGTTTTTTAAAAAAAGAAATTTCCCAACTGAATGATAATTAAAGCTCTTCTGGGGCCAGGGAGATGTCTCAGTAGAGTGGCAAGTGCTTCCCTGGCAAGCGCAAGGATCTGAATTCAGTCCCCAGTTCTGCCACAAAAAAGAAGCTCTTCATCAAGAAATATATTACCTGGACAGTAATTTTTAGTCACAGTATAGCTTTTGCATTTCTTCTCTTCTTTTTTTTTTTTTTTTTTTTTTTTTTTTTTTTTTTTTTTGCAGAACCAAGAATTGAACTCAGGCCCTTAAGCTTGCCAGGGAAGTGCTTACTCCACTGAATCATCTCCTCAGCCCCTCTTTTTCATTTCTTCTGTTTTTTTCTGCTTGAATAGTCTTCATAAGTCTCTTGATTTACTTAAATCAAAAGTTGCTTTTAGAAAAAATAAAATGTCCAACACATCTATACAGTTTGAGTCTTGTATTTTTTGAGTGCTCGTGGTGATCAAAATACTTTAGTGTCTTTCTCATACTGAGTACAGAACTTTTTAAGGTAGGTTGTAATTTTCTCCAGATTAATAAACGAAGACAAGATACAAAAGTTAAAAAAAGTCAGTCAGTCATTGTTACAAATGGTGGAGCCAAGATTTGGACATGGATAATCTAACTTAAAAACTCATGTTTTTATATGACTGGGGTTTAGCTTGTTGATAGAGAATTTGCTTACCATGTATATACTTTTAGTTTCAATCCACAGCAACAAAAATACAAATCAGCACCAGTCTCAAAAATCCCTGTGTTAATAGCTATAAGGCTAAACTCTTACAATAAAACAATGCAGTGATTTAGACTTAAGGTAAATGAAAATACTGTGTGTGATTGAGAGGGGGATCTTAACCATATAAGCAAGTTCATACTTAATTGCTGGTTCAGTATACTGTACTATGAAAAGATCATTTTTGTACTGATTATTCACATTAGCCTTTTGAGTGTTATACCTATTAATAACATCAACATTTTTAGAACACTTAATGTGCCATTTTTTTGCCCTTTTCAAATTCTTATGAGGTAACTACTAACACCCCCCTATTTTACAAATAAACTAGGAGATGATATAATATATCCAAAGTCCCATGATTAGTAAGTAGTGAAGATTGAAACTCCTCTAATTTTATTCTATAATCTGCTTTTAACCTTTCTGGCGTACAATTTATTGGTGTAGGATGTTTAGGTTAAGACTCATTGGGCTGTATGGAAAAAGGTAAACCAGTTCCAAGGAAAGGAGGTTCTACATATGTATTTTCCATTGAAATGAAATTTTATTTTCAGTGTAAGAAGATCTACTCACATACACAGTAGTTAGTTAAGTTTTTACAGATTACACAAATTTTACACTATAATTGTGGGAAATAGGTATCATGGTCCAGTGTATTTTCATATTTGATAGTTACTAATAATGTTAGGATATATAGCTGAATTTTTAAATAATCAAAACAAGGAAGAGTGTATATTTTCTCAAAAAACTGAACATAATTTGAAGTCGCTTTAGGTTTCTGTGTTATCCAGACATGTTTATAAGGCTTGGTTTTCATTATGCCACTGATACAAGGAAATGTTAATCTGAAGCAGTTTTTTGTTTTTTTTTTTTTTTAACAAATTCTTAGTTTTGTGATTCTTAATTACTAGTTATAGTTTTAGAAGAACAAATTATAAGATTAAGAAATAACACTAAGTGATAGTCCATTCTGAAGAACAGTCAAATGTATGTTATTATGATGTTGAAATAGCATTAACATTCTAGCTTTGTATCGATCTGGCTAAGCACTATGATTTGTGAATTTAAAAAAAAATTATTTATGAGAATTAAGAGGGTCCCCCCCCCCATTCCTATTTCTAAAATATAGGAATGTTTCCTTTGATTTTATATTCTGGCTTGGAAACTTAAGTGTTACTTGGAAACAAATTTTCAATTTGAGTTAAAGTGCAAAAGTCATTCAATAACAATTTACTTTTATTCTTGGCTACCGTTTCTTTTTAAGGTATGTAAACTTTCACTGATGGTTTTCCTCCTGTTTCTATAGCTGCATGTAGTCCTTATTTTTCCTTCCTTCTAGTATTATTTAAGTCACCAAGAAACTGACATGGTTGTACACTTACACAGCAGTATTCAGATTTGAGTAGTATAAACTATACTGTTGTATACTAAAACTCGCAACTTAGAATACTTTTAAAATTGTAGCACCATATAGTTTTAATTTTGTTTTGTTATTCTTAGTCTGCAGTACATAAGTTTTCTACTGAGAAGTATGTCATAGTTTGACAATTATTGTTTACACGTAATTCTCTCTCTTTTTATTACAATGCTTCCCCAGCAAGGACAAGTTTGGAAGGTTTGCAAAGCTTTTCACCTTCCCTCTGCCCGCTTGCCCGCTTTCAGATCAGTTTCATGTTTCATAACTTCTCTTTCTGTAATCCACAACATAGCCATAGTAAATAGTGAAAACGACCCATTAAATTGCAGTACTGCATTTCCTCACACAGAGCCAACAGAAAAGATACATCCTTGAAAAAAATAGAATAAAAATAAATAGGCGTGGAATAATTTCAGTAATTCCCTAAGAAATAACATCTCACTACCAAGCAGTTAATTAAATATCACATAACAAAAGTGAACAGTATTAAAATTTATACTCTGTATTGCTGATACTTCAGGTAAAAAGTTTTTTCTAATAGTACCTTACATTTGTGTAGTGCCTTATGGTCCATTACAGGGAATGCTGCACTGCTGATGTGGTCAGATATAAACATTTCACTTGTTCTCTGCTTGTGAGGTATAGAACAGATGTAGATTCATTGTTTGAAGTGCTGCTGGTATGATGGAAAACAGTGCTGTAACTCAGATGTTCAGAGGAACAGACAACACATTTCAACATTATAAAAACTTAAACAGCTTCCAGTTCTTTTGAACTAGGGATCTTGTATTAAAATGTTAAAGAGGATGAGGAAAACATTTTGGAAAAAAGACATTCAAACATAAGCTTTTATTTTATAACACCTAGAAAGAAAGATGTCTAGTACTATTCTTAATATTTAATCTTAATAGTATTTTACTAGCTTCAGATGAATACAGTTCTACCTCAAATCAAAATTTTTTTCTTTCTTCTTTTTCTTTTCTTTATTATTTTTTTTAGGTTTGAGCTTTTTCCTTCACTGCTGTTCTGCGCTAACTGCTTTGAAACTTTCCATGCATTTTTTTCAGTAGAAGAACATCTCTGTACTGTCTCCCATTGCATATTTCAGCTGTGACAACCCCTGCACTTTGCCTATTCATTTTATCACCTGCTCACCAAAAAACAATAAATACCTCTCAAATTTCTGATTACAGATTTGCTACTCTTCATTTTGGAAGGAGGATTTATTTCACTTTATTACTTTCTTTTTTTTAGGCTTGTGGAGATCCCAAGGCCAAACCTTCATACCTTATTGACAAAAACTTGGAATCTGCTGTGAAATTCATAGTCAGAAAATTTCCTGCTGTAGAAACTCGCAACAACAATGTAAGTCATTTGGATTTTTTAGTTATTTGATTTTAGACTAAGGAAAGCAGTGGCCTGTATCATGCTTGTAGTAATTATTTTGGTTTTGATGTGCGTATTATAAATATTAAGGGCTCTAATTACTTCTGAAACTATGTTGTCATTTCCTTGTGGGAGACATTTTTAATTTCTTACACACAATTTTACTTATTTTTTTGCAGTATTGGGGATTGAACTCAGGACCCTGTGCTTGACAGGCAGGTGCTTATCCCCAGCCCCCTATTACACACAATTTTATGTTGTAGAAATAAGGGTGTAATTGATATGTATAATGTACAGATATTTGTGTGAATGCTTCACAAAGCTTTTATTTTTTTTCACAATTAGTGTGTTTAGTTGTAAAATACATTCATTTCTTTATTATTTTTGTAGTTGACAAAAACATTTGTGAAAAGTAGATGTGTAAGAATTGTTACTATCTTCATTATTTTTCACATGGGAAGGTTTTTTTTCTTTTTTCTTTTGACGTGTAACATTCAGAATCTGTACATATATTTTGGTAGTTCTTCATAGTTTTTTAGGATAAAACATTGTATAAAAGTACACTATGGAATTTTAATACAAATTTTGCTGAGTTGAAGTTTTTCTGTCATTTTAGTTTTTTTCTTTGATATTCACATTATAATCCTTATCACTTTTGCTTTGTGTACAAATGTAGTTTAGAAATTTCCTCTCATGATTTCCCTATTTTTGCAAATGTTTGAAAGATGAGATACCATCATTTTCTTTTCTCAAATCATTTGTGTTCATTGAAGATTTGTAATTAGCCTTTTTTTTTTGTTTGTTTCCTGTATTATAGGGAAGGCTCTACAGGGTGTTCAGGGTCTCTCTACTAGGTTGCACTCATAGTGATCCACCTGTTCACAGCCTCCCAAGTGCTGGGATTACAGGTGCACTCCACCATACCCAGTCTCAATTGCCATTTCAGTGTGCCCCGGGGGCGGAGCCAGCACTGCAGGCCTGGGGATTAAACTCCCAGCCCTGTGTCTAAGCAGGCACTTTAATCTGCTGAGCTATTTGGCTGGGCCTTATAATTAGCCTATTGATGTCACTTTACTGAAAAAATGTTGTAATGCCAGTCTGTTAATAAAAATGTCTGTTAAAAAAAATGTCT
>PVKA01032547.1:9802-25300 GCA_004027165.1 Ctenomys sociabilis
ATAACGTTTTGGTACTGTACAAGGTGCATACATGAAATTATATTTACAGGTTTTTTTATAGCTGAATTATATCAAAGATTCAATAATTATTTACCTAGTGGATGACCATAGCACTAAAAGCCGACATAATGTCCTGTCCAACCACCATTAGTGCAGATCTTGCCTCTCATAGAATTATGTAGAAGCACAGCATTATCTACCCCAACTGTACTGTCTATACACACACATCCTGATTTTTTCTTTCTACAACCCTTCCTTTGTCTATACTTCTGTCTTTTAATCAATATAAAATGTGACCTTTCAGAAGTTGCTGTCTGTATGCTAAGAACCTTCGCTGAAATAATTTCTATCTGCGATTTAGGTCACGAGTTTTCTTGAGCTTCTGAAGATACAGAACCACTCATGAGTAGATTCTTTTTTTGTTACTGCTGTTTGTTTGTTTTGCTTTGCTTTGATTTTGAGACATAGTCTCAATGTGTAGCCCACGCTGGCCTTAAACACATAATGTAATTATTTAGTGCAGTGTCTACAGGGTCTCACTACCTAGATTGGACTCAGTGATCATCCTGTTTTCAGCCTCCCAAGCACTGGGAATACAGTCTTGCACCACCGCACCCAGGCACAATCACTGTCTTGTGCGCCCTGCAAGGCATGGCATGCTGGGGATCGAACCATAGTCCATGTACTCTGCCTAAACAGGCACTGTAGTCTGCTAAGCTATCTGGCTGGCCCTCCAAGCCCAGCTTTTGATTGATGAAAATCATCTTGCTTCAAGAGCCCTACTGCTGGAATTACAGGTACACAGTATCATGGCCAGCTCATTCTGCGTTTTGTGTCCTGTTTCTTGGTAGGTCTTTTCACTACCATACTTACAGTCATTGAACAAAATAATTCTCATTCTATATATTTTAGTTCATATTCCTGATTGTAGTATATAACATTACTTGCCTTTGGCTGTATGAATTCCAGTCTTACTCTAATCCGCACTCCTAAAGTGTAACAATTTGTGTCATTTATTAAATCAGGAAAGGCACCATTGTGTCTGCTGGCTGAAGGTGGGGAACAGCCCTGCCTGATGCTTTTCTAAAACTTTCAAATAATGTTCAAATGCTGGCTGCATCTGAGAAACACTCTTAGCAGGTGCAGGAACCAGGAAGACACTGTAGCAGCCCAGCCACACTCTTGCTTCTCTGGAAGGTATAAATCATGGTTTGTATCACCGTGGTTGGGCTACTGTGATCCTGGTGAGAGTAATAAGTGGCAACATCTTCAGGCTGCAGGCTGCCAATGGCGAGAGTGAAATCCATCCCAGACCCAGTGCCGCTGAACCTTGAAGGCACCCCCGACTGCAAATTCATTGCAAGATACATGAGAAGCTTAGGGGCTTGTCCTGATCTCTGCTGATAGCAATATAAAATATTACCAATGCTCTGGCTGTCTTGACAAGTGATAGTGAACCTCTCCTAAAGATGTGGACACTGATGGAGCCTGTGTCAACTGGATGTCACCTGTGCCACATGACAGTGGAAACATAAAATTAAATATTTACATCATTAACCATGGCATAAGGGAACTTTCTAGAAGAGCGAGGTGGCACTGACCATACATTGCTGAGGTAATCCCCAGGGCTGCCCCTCCCTACCTGGCAGCCAGAACAGCATGAGCCCCATGCTGAGCGGGGACCCTCATGGCCATGCTGTGTCCTGCCTGGGACGGACTCCTGCCCAGGGTGTGAGGAGCCTATGAAGAGGTCCTCAGGGCTGGGCTGGGCTCTGGGCACATGCAAATCAGCGGGGTGGGGCCAGTAGGTGGATTCAGGAAGCACCCAGGCTGGCCATCAGGGCAATGACATTAGTCACATGTTTATAGCACTCATTCAAATGCTCCTCAAACTGTTTCTTGAAATAGAAATAGAAGGGAAGCTCCCGGTTCATCCTACAATGTCAGAATCACTTTGATCTCAAAATTAGAGAACAGCTCAACAATAAAGAAAACAGTGAGCTAAGTCTTTTTTTCTTTTTTTTTAGTGTATTTGATAGAGAGTCTCACTACTTGGACTTGTAGAGATCCTTTCATCTTCAGCCTCCCCAGTGCTGGGATTACAGGCATGTGCTATCACGATGAGAATCAGTCACCAGACCAGCCCACTCTGGAGCTGTTCCAGCCCAGCGTAGGGTACTAGGGATTGAACCCCAGTCCCTTTGCTTGCCTAGGCATGCGCTTAGTCCACTGAGCTATTTCACCAGCCCTTAAAAGTGTTTTTGTTTTCATTTTTGTTTTTAGGAACTTCGATAGAACGAAAGGCCCTGTACTTACCAAGCAGGCACTTCTGCTACTGAGCTATAGACCCATCCCTTGAACTAAATCTTTTTTTTTTTTAACTAAATCTTGATTTAAAGTTTTTCACTAAATTATCACAGTCTTAACTAAGCAATACCTTAAAGAACATGATCATACCTGAGCTGCACTGCAGGAATACAAAGATGCTTCCTGATATGCAGATCAACAAATATCAGAAAAAGCCAAGCTGAAATGAAAAAGTCACATGATTATCTCAATATGTACGCCAGCAGCCTCAGGCAAATCTCTCTTTCTGTTCATGAATGCCCTGAAGAACCTCGTACAGATGAATGCCATCCCAAAAGAGCACATATTGCAAAAATAGAAAATAAATGAGGTGTGTGGAGAAGACCATTCTGTTGTAAGATATTAAATTACAAGACCTGCTTTCGAAATGTGTTTAAGTTCTCTTTGTGCAGAGTGGGTCACAGTAAGGACCCTTGTCCCGGACCTGTGCCCTACGAGTGATCAAACTGTGACTTGGATAAACAGCAGCAGCGACACTACGTCTATTTCTCGAGGGGACACCATGTGGCAGTGCTGTCCTTCTGACTGTGTCCACGCTGTGGGTCTTGCTGACACTGAATGAGCCAAAGTATTCCTGGATGCAGTGGATCAGCTGTGAAGGGGACGATGAATCAGCGATACTGCTCCACATCCCCGCGCAGGACTCCGGGCATGGTCAGGCACCTGCAAAGCCCTCTGGGCCATCACAGTGGTGCACTTCCGCCCTCTTGTGGCCGCATATGGAGAAACACCGGTGGTTCCTCTGATCTGTGACAGGCAGGCTCTATCTGGTAATATGTACTTGTTTCTGAAATATTTTCACAGCCAGCTTTTATTTGGTTAGCTGCAGCAGTCAACAATGGGGATAAGTCATTGTCTCATTCTGTGGTTACACTCGTTTGCTATATTTGATTTATCTTTAGATGTTAAGTGTTTCTGAAAGGGTGATACCACACCCAGGTCCAATTCCAAATGCCTGTGAGGTTTTCCTGTTCCTTGCTTCTTCTTCTCACTTTAATGACTATACACTCATCCTGTTTATTTTCCAGAGAAATTCAGTGACTATTTCGCTTGTAATAACTTTTGTCCTCAGGTTTCAGTCACTGTCTCCATGCCGGATGAAAATATTCTGAGATGTCACAAATGGAATTGTAAAAACTGGAGGATGCAGAGGCAGTGAGGAAATAGGGGATGATAAGAAGCAACCCCAGGCCAGAACACGGGGAGCATTTTCACTTGCTGACTATGTAGTGCATACCGCAGGGCTGCCGCCCACCAGCCCCACAGAGTCTCAGAGGCTGACTTGATCAGTTTTTCCAACCATCTGAGAAGATACGCTGCTCGGTGGACTGTCATCTGCCCCCCAGCTCATACCTTCCTGTATCGTATTCCCACTGTATTTGTAGCCATTTAGGATTAAAGTGAGGACATAATCGTTGCAAATTTCCATAACAGCTGCATGCAAGATAAATGGCATTAATTACTGTGCTTATTTGGAAATTCTGTGTGATTTAAAATGATTTGCCATTGATTAAGCAGGCCAGCTCTGCCAGGGCCTCTGCCTTTACCCAACCAGCCCTGGACAGAGGCTCCTGTACTGTGACACCAAATAAACTCTGTCAATTTAAGTTGGGTGTGTAGAACACTGCATACCAGAGATGGCAGTGAGTACTGCACAGTGCATCTGAGGTGTAATTGCATATCTGGCAAGCACAAGTTCCTCAGTTCAATCCCCAGTACCAAGAAAGAAAAAAGAAAACAAAAGAAGTTTCCACACAAAATGAGTGTTTTGCCCTTAACGTCACAGGAAATCCTTGCTCTGTGCCCCTGACCCCTGGCTCTCCATCCCTCTGCTCTTCTGCTGGTGTTGTCCTGAACAGGTTTTCTAGTCAGCAGGCCTGTGTGTTACATCTCCACAGTGCCAAACCGTGTAGTCTCTGATGGGTGACTTCCAGGGCTAAGAGTTTCAGAAGCTCCCCTGGCCTGAAGTACTTTCAATGGGGAAGGGGTGACCTGGCCACAGGGCTCTGGGCAGGAATTTCAGAAAAAGGTCCCTCACGATGGGCAGGACAGAAAGTGACCTCTACTGCATTTAGTGGTGAGACCACAAGCAGGAATTCAGTGTCACAGAAATTAGTTTCCAAGTATTACAAAGTAATACACCATTAAGATAAACACAGCTAGAAAAAAACAATAAAAAGTAAAATAAATACAGCTGGAAACTGTGCTTCATGCTCATAATTGCAGATCTGCAGGCAGTCGAGGGAGAAGAATTACAAAATGAAGCCCTGCCCAGGCCACTCAGGAGCTCATTACCGGGCACATGCATGAGAATAGACTTCACAATACAGCAAACATAAAACTACACTTAAATCAATAAATAATAAGCAAACCTGAGTACCCTAAAAGTCTGGGATAGGATGACTCAAATTTGAACCCAGCTTGAGGAAGGAATTGATTCGTGCTAACCAGCCTTAAAATTGAAAATGAAAACCAAAGGGGCTGATGTATGGTTTGAGTCTCCATGCACCCGCAGAGCCTCATGCAGTCCTGGGCTGGAGTCTGTGATCACAACCTAGAGGCTGTGAACATTCACGATCCAAGGCTGGGATTATGGGTGTGAGTACCGCTTGGATTATGGCTCTCGGTGCTACAATACCTTGGGGCCCATAGCCCGGAAGCAGCACAAGAGAGGGAGACAGGCTGGCCCCCTGCTTCCTCTGCCACTGCTCCTGCTCTTGCCGTTTTGCTGTCTTTGGCCTTCATGAGCTGCTGTGCTCTGCCTTGGAGCCAGCCGATTAGGATATGAAGCCTCCACAACTGTGAGCTGCACGAACCCTTCCTTCCTGAATGTTGGTTGTCAGGTATTTTGCCCCAGGAATAGGAGAAAAGGAACCAAGACACCTGGGTAGGCTGCTTTTGGGAATTTTGTAGCCTCAGCTCTCATCCTTACCAAAGCAGAAGAAAACTTGATAAGCCTGAAGATACACTGAGCAAATCCTGTGCAGATGTGTGTGCTGGGCATTTATTATGATTGCACTGAAGTGACAAATTGAAGGACGAACACAGGGTTAAGATAAAAGCCGAGTCATAAGCACATGCCCTTTATCATGCCAGCATTGGCAAGCGGGCTTCCTCTGTCCTTCCACGCGAGGCACTCAGAGTCACTCTCAGCTGACAGGGCAACACGCAAATGCTGCTTAATGCATAACCGAGTCACTCACGGTCCACTGTTCTCAAGATCCCCAGCATCTTCCTGTCACTCACACTCCAGACTCTGCTCTGCTTCTCCCCACACAGGCAGCGCACAGGGCAGCTGGGCCTCCTGGCTCAGGAGTTAGCGTTCTGGGCTGCATCACTGTGCGAGGCAACTGTGTACCCTGCATGCAGTAATACACTTCTGCATCCTCAGCCTGCATGCTGCTGATTTTCAGGGTGAAATCTGTGCCCGCCCCACTGCCACTGAACCTGTCTGCGACCCCGGAGGACCTGTTGGACACTCGATAAATCAGCAGCTGTGGAGCCTGGCCTGGCTTCTGCAGGTACCAATGCAGATAGGTGTTTCCATTGCTGTGCAGGAGACTCTGACTGGACTTGCAGGAGAAGGAGGCCGGCTCTCCAGGGATGATGGACAGGGAGGGCGGACTCTGGGTCATCACAACATTGCCACTAAAGCCTGAAATAAGAAAAGAGAAGTTGAAGGTTATGTATGTGAAATTTTAATCATTTCTCAACAGTCTTCATTCTGTTCTTTTTCAGCTATATTATTTCTATGATTTTCATATGCACACCAGAAATCTTTAGTTGTTAAAAAGAATTGCACAGGGACTGGGGAGATGACTCAGTAGAATAACTGCTTGCCTTTTGAGCAAAAGGGCCTGAGTTCAATCCCTGGCTCCTCAAAAAAAGAAAACAAATAGAACTACACAGTTCATCTCCCCCACCTTCTATACATCAGGTTCTTCATCCACCCTCAGACCTGGTCCCTGCCCCGCCCTTTCCAGCCCCACATATGGAGGCAGCTCAGGTGCCTCCCAGGGAAGCAGCCCCTCCTCCCCCTGCACACAGCTCCCCTGGGCAGCACTGGGGCCCAGAGCTCATCTCTCCCCAGCCCCCCTCAGCCCCCTCTGTCCTCACCAGGGATCCAGAGCACCAGCAGCCCCAGGAGCTGGGCAGGGAGCCTCATCCTGAGCTGCACTGAGGAGCCTGGTGAGGCAGGCCAGGGTGCAGGGAGCTTTTACCTCAGCCTGGAGGGCGGGTCCTCCCCAGGGGTCACCATGCAAATCCCGCCTGCTGCAGCTGTGTGAAAATATGTAGTGTAAAAGTGGAAAATAACAGAAAGGCCTCTCCTGGGAGCTAAGTAACATAGAACATCAGTGTTTCAGGGACAACTAGGAGATCCAATCACCAATTTTCATTAAGTTAAGACTTCATCATATCTGGTATTTCTTCTTCAAATGTGATATTTTAAAAACCTATTTTGTTTGTTTGTAAGAGGAAATACTTAGAGTGTACACAGAAAAGACATTTAACATGCAAAAATGATTCATGTAAAACAATAACTAACTCTCCCAGGCCCTGAACAGCTCTCATTTCTCCCTTTGCAGGCTGCACCTGCTCCTGTAGCCTTTGTGGGCTTTCCGTAGATCTTGGGCAAATGCTTTCTCTTTTTCCTAGACTTAAGCACATGGATGTAGCACTAACAATTTATTGCTGATTTTATCTTTCTTATTTCTGACTTATTTTTAAGTTCTTCTTTTATTTTCCCTCTGGATTCAGATCAATGTCAATCTGAAGGAAGTCTTCTTGGATTCTTTGTAAGAAGTTTACTCCTGTAATTGTTCTTCACTTGTGTTTGTAAGGAGAATTTCTTGGTTTGAGTTTAATGTGAAATAATAGATCACTTACTGAAGAGTTTTGGGCTGACTTGTTTTCCATTCAGTATTGAACATGTCATTATACTATCTTAGAGCCTTTATTGGTCAGTAAGAAAAATTGATCTATGTTTCACTGTCATTTGTCCATGTCTTTCATTGGAATTTTCACATTATGCTTATAGGCAAGCATCGTCTATCTACTTCAAGAGTTATGAACCTTCAATATTTAATCTGAAGAAGGATCATGAAGTTGTTCTGGTCGCTGTATCACTGCATTGCAGTGCACTTCAAGTTGCTGCTGCTGTCCTTTCCATTTCCTTTTTGCTCCCCCGACTCTCTTCTCCTCTTGTGGACCCAGCTGTTGCTGCTGTTCTCATTAACCTGGGAGTCTCTGAGGCCTCCAGCCGCTTGCCTTCGGACTCTGTCATTTCCATTGACCCATTTTAGTGACACTGTTTAATCTGCCATCCTTCCCAGGTGTGTACTTCTTAGGGAATTTTTGGCTGTCCTATTTTGCTGTTCAGCACTGGAATTCTAATTCCATCATTTTCATAGCTTGCTCTTCTCCACTGAGTCCATCTTGGCTGAGTCACTTTCTTCTTCTCTGTCTTTCTAAGTTCATGATCCTAGCACAGACTTTTCAAAGCCTCAAATCTGTGAAGTACAGCCTTAAAATCTATTTGCCTTATGTAAGTCGTTAGCAATGTCCTTTTTTTTTTTTTTTTTTTTTTTTTTTTTTAAGGAAGTGTCTACAGGGTCTACAGGGTCTCACTACTAGATCACACTTGTAGTGATTCTCCTGTTTACAACCTCCCAAGAGCTGGGATTACAGGTGCATGCCACAATCCCCAGCCTCAACTACCAACTCAGAATGCACCAGGGGCAGGGTCTCCACTATGGGGATTGAACCCCAGCCCTTACGCCTGCTTGCAGGCACTTTAATTCACAGAGCCATTTGGCTGGGCTGTAGGGTAACTTTGCTCATCAGCACAGCTTTGGACATTACATCTCCACAGGCCTCAACCACGCACACATAGGAAAAGCTTCAAAGAATCAACAACTGGGATCTCATCTTTTTCAAAAATTTCTGCAATTCCAAAGAAATCACCAAGAGTGTCAGCAGAAAATTTATGAACTGGGAGAAAATTTTCGTCAATTTGCACTCAGACAAAGGACTTCTATCTACAACATGTAAGGAATTAATACAAAATCAGGCCCCCCAAAATCAAAGACCCAATGCAAAAATGGGCATCTGAGATATTCAGACAAATAAATACAAATGGCAAATAAGTATGTGAAAAAATGTTCAATGTTACTGGTCATTTGAGGAATGCAAATGAAAACTACACAGAGATTCCATTTCACTACAGAGAAATGGCTATCATCAAGAAGTAAACCAGATACAAGGGCTGGAGGGACCATGAAGAGAAAATAATCCCTGTCCCCTAGTTGTGGGAGTGCAGAGTGGTACAACCACTATGGAAGTCGGTGTGGAGAGTCCTCCAAAACCGAGGACAGAAGTTCCCATTCAACTAGCTGTTCCCCTCGGTATTTTTCCACATGAACTGAAAATGAGAATGACTGCTGTGAACTTACGTTTACAGCAGTGCAGCGAGTCATAGCAAAGTCTTGGAAACAACCCAAATGCCCATCAACTGGGGATTGGATGAAAAAAAGATGTGGCACTTGTACACAGTAGAGTACTATTACTCAGCTTTCAAAGAGCTAAACTTGATGCTTTTATAGGTAAATGGATGCAACTTGAGACCATATCCATCAGTGGAATACATCAGACCTGCAGGTGTGAACATCAGTTGTCTTTCTGGTGTAAGAACTTGAAAGAGCAAATAAAATCTGAAAGGCACAATAGATACTGGGAAAGGGACAATATCTGCCTAAAGAGAAGAAACAACTGAAATACGGAAAAGGACTAAAAGAAAAAGAATGGGAAAAAGATATAGTTACGTATATAAACAGAATACTTCAGATGATTAATTATACTACTAATTACTGCTGGCCTATTGAAAGGTGAAGGTAATGATCACAATTTTTTTCTTGTGCTTTGTAATTTCTTATACTTTATCTTTACTGATATTTGCATGCTTATATTTAGTAATATGAACAGCTAATTTTAAGACATTGTGCAACACAATAACCATTGCTGAATTCCTGATATTTTGTTCAGTAAAAGACTTTATTGTTAAAAAATAAGGATTTGCGGTTCAGCAAAAATACAAACTAAAATTAAAGGAATTAATTAATTAAGTGATTGATTGATATGTTAATTAATATGTGTGCTCTAAAAGGGTGTATTAAGAGCAACATTTGAGCCCCGCCCCATCCATTAGGTGACTACTGGTGACCGATCTTAAAATTGAAAACTGAAAAGAAATAGGGCTGCGTATGATGTTCTTAGAAACATTTATACTCTCAAATATCCACACTATGAAAAAAGTACAACTGTGTTTGTTGGGGGATTATAATGACTGCATTTAAGCAAGAAATGGAAGGCTGTACACAGGATTGGGCTGCATTTTTATTGAGCTCTATCATAAAACACGCTCTCATCGTCCTTTCAGAGGGTGGTGGCTTCCTCTGTGCTCCTCTGCCTGCAGCATTCAGAGCCACACTGCGCTGACAGGGCAACAGGCAGCTGGGGCTTTGGGTGTAACAACACTCATGGTCGAGCGCACTCCAGATCCCCTGTTCCCGTGAGATCCCCAGCATCTTCCTGTCACCCAGACTCCACACTCTGCTCTGCTGCCCCTCACACAGGCAGAGCACAGGGCAGCTGGGCCTCCGCACTCAGAGGTTTTTGTTTGGGGCTGTGTCACTGTGGGAGGCGCCTGTGTACCCTGCATGCAGTAATACACTCCAGCGTCTTCAGCCTGCACGCTGCTGATTTTCAGGGTGAAATCTATGCCTGCCCCGCTGCCACTGAACCTGTCTGAGACACCAGAGAACCTGTTGGAGACTCGATAAATCAGGAGCTGTGGAGCCTGGCCGGGCTTCTGCAGGAACCAATACAGATAGGTTTTTCCATCGCTGTGCAGGAGACTCTGACTGGACCTGCACGAGATGGAGGCCGGCTGTCCAGGGGCGGTGGACAGGGAGAGCAGACTCTGGGTCATCACAACTTCCCCAATAGACCCTGAAACAAGAAAAGAGAAGTTCAATGTTATCTGAAAAATTTTTAAACCATTTTCACAATAGTATTTCTTATGTTTTATTTAGGTTAAAAAATATTTTTAATTTTGATGTTCACACATGAAACATTTAATTTTAAAACAGTGCAGAGTTCATGGCCTCAAAACTCCTGTATATGGGGGTCTTCATCCAGCCCAGGGTGGGTCCCTGCCCCACCCTTCTCATCCCCACAGATGGAGGCAGCACAGCGGCTCCTGCAGGGAAGCAGCCCCTCCTTCTCCTGCACAGATCTCCCCTGCACAGCACTGGGGCCCAGAGCTCACCTCTCCCCACCCCTCAGCCCCCTCTGTCCTTACCAGGGGTCCAGAGCAGCAGAAGCCCCAGGAGCTGGGCAGGGAGCCTCATCCTGAGCTGCACTGAGGAGCCTGGTGAGGCAGGCCAGGGTGCAGGGAGCTTTTACCTCAGCCTGGAGGGCGGGTCCTCCCCAGGGGTCACCATGCAAATCCCTCCTGCTGCAGCTGTGTGAGTGAACCAGCTGGAAGTGGAAGGGACAGCAGAAACACCTCTCCTGTGAGCAAAGTGACCCAGAACATCCTCTGGGGGTTTCAGGAGAAGCTCAGGTATTTAATCACTGGCTTTTCTTGAAGAAGCGCGAGTTTCCAAATATAGCTGGAGATTCCCATTTTTTTAAATAGATATTTGTTAGCTGTGGTACTTCAACTTGTGAAAACATAATACATGTGCTGTACAGAGCAAGACATTTAGTATGTAACAGAATTTTTCATTTATTTGTGATTCTTGCAACACTATGCAATTAAATATCACATTCCTGATGTGGAGACTGGGCACGGTGGTGCACACCTGTAATCCCATCACTTGGGAGGATGAAAACAGAAGGATCACTACCCATCCCACTTGTGCCCTGAGACCCTATAGACCCTACATGAAATATATATAGGGTCTCAGTACACAGATCAGGTGGGTAGTGATCTTCTGTTTTCATATCTATGTCTATATCTATGGATAAAGATATAGATATACACATATATAAAAGCAAAATCTTACCCATGTGCTTCTTAGTGCCTTGGTGCAGATTTTTTGAACCTAGATTAATGTACCTGCCTTGAGGTCTGTTTGTCTGTTAGGTGTTGGTTCCTAGTGTATCTAATCCTGTTTTGTTATTATCTAATTCACATCGCTGCTTCCTGCCCCTCATCCACAGCCACAGCAGGTATCAGTCACGGGGCACCTTGGTCAGACACCGTGCGCTGACACTGCTGTCCCTGCTGTCCTGCATGTGGTGAGGAGCGCCTGGGAGGTGCGGGTGCTGCGGCCTCCTGACATTGGCTTAAGGGACACATTGGGTCTCCCGATCCTGCATGGAACAATTGTGCAGTAAGGAGGGCAGTAATTTTATGGCTGTGTCATTTCCAGAAGTTCACTCTTAACTCCCTAGCTGGGCTGTTTCTCATACCCACTGTGGCTGTCAGGAGAACAGCAATCCCCTGCGCTTTTCCTGACACTCTTCTATACATGGCACCCATTTGGCCAGAAGTCCTGAAGGGTCTCGCTCCACTCCACACTGACCCTCAAGTTCTCCAAACCTGAGGAAAATCTCACCCATGTATGTTGCCACAGTGATTTATAGCAACTTGCCGGCCTAGATCTGGGTTGCTTCTTCTCTATAGGGGCAAGTTGACTTGTGACATGAGGAAATCCTGATTAGAACATCTCTGGCTCTCCTTTGTGCTCTAACTGTGTTCCATGGATCAGTGTTAAATCATGCGGAATGCTCAAAACCTGCACAGAGTATGGGATGAATGCCCAAAAGGATTTTGGTTAGAGAAATGATGCATAGCAAAGAAAATACATGGAGCAGAGGCCAGCCATTGCTGCCCACATTGCACCTGATCCACAGCAGCCTGGTAACTGTTGCTCAGAGAGCTGCTCACTCACGGCAAAGCAATATGTAGCAGGCACTGTGTGGTATTTTTATAAGGCCATGACCTGAAGGGCTTTATCCACGCCATCCATAGTAAGATATAATTCAGCTTCAGAGGCCATGCATGGACATCCGGGTCTGACAGCCAAGCATTTACCCATGGGACTCCAGGTGCGCTTGGGAATGGAGAAAAGTGGAGCTCTGTGTTGAGCTACAGAGACCGTGGAGAGCTCTGTGCTCACTGAGGCCTGAGATGGGAATCTCATTGGAAAGACTCATGTGATGGAGTTGGACTGTGAGAAAAATCCAATTATATCAGTTCCTCAACTATGAATATTTGCTTTCTTTGAGGACAAGACATTAAACTCAGAAACTTCTTTTTGCCAGGCAAGCACTTATTCTACTAAGCTATCACCCCAGCCCATAGTTTCCCAGTTTTGACCTTTAAAATTTAAAATTTTAAAACATTTTTATGGAGCAATGGCTTCTGTTTTCTTGCGTCAAGGAAAGTTCCCCAAGGTTAAGTTGGCATGAAGCACCCGTGTGAGTTTCTGTTACCATCATGTCACGTGCTTGCATTTTAAGTTTCATTCCTGCCTTAATAATATTCCAGGACACGATCTGCAATTCATAGATAATGTACAGAAACACATTCAAGTATAGCCTTGTCCCCTGACAAGCTGGAAACACCTGACAATGACAGCAACAGGGACAACTGACATTGCTGGCTATCCATCCCCACTGTCACCACCATCATGAAAGGAAATCTCTCCAATCTGTCCTTTTTTCCATAGTTTGCCATAAAGTGACCAAGGGGAGGCAAATGCAGGAGTTTTCAAAGACTGAGCACTTTCGGTGCTTAGAGAAGTCACTGGGCAGATAGAGGACCAGAAGGGAGGGCGGGAAACTCACGAGAGCAGGGGTCACGTAGGGGACAGCATCGCAGTGCCGCTCTTGTTCTACTCCGCAGCCGTAACATCACACTTAGGCAGCTCATTCCCTGATGCTGAAACCAGGAGAGGACAGGGAGCCTCCATTCCTCGTGTCAGTTTCTATGAGCGCTTCAGGACAGTTATAGCTAAGTTGGACTTTTAATCATTGGATAAAACAGTTTCTTCTGGGGTTTCCTGAGCAGCTTCTCTTTCTTTGAGTTCCAAGTGATGTCTCAGCAGAGAATCCTCGGGATCATGCGCTTCCTCTATGTTAAGAACGTGTGTGGCTCTCAAGGCTGCCACTGCTGAGAAGGAAAGGGGATGGCAGTGCAGGAGCGGAGCTCTGACCCCCTGACTAAATCCTGCAGGATCCTCAGAGCCCTGCTGGGTCTAGAAAACATTGTCAGCAGGTGGAGACCTCAGGAGAAGCATCTGAGGCCACCCAGCATCTCACTTCTTCTATCTTGAGAGGTTTATGTCCTGGCTTGTGTCACTGTGGGAGGGTAATCGTAACCCTGCTGACAGTAGTAAGTTCATGCACCTTCAGGCCGCAGGCTCCTGATGTTGAGAGTGAAGCCTGTCCCAGACCCACTGCCACTTACTGACCAGGGGATCCCAGGCTGCAAAGTGCTTGCAGCATAGATCAAGAGCCTAGTAGCTTGTCCTGGTTTCTGCTGATACCAATTCAAACGACTGTAAATGTCCTGACTGGCTCCGCAGGTGATGGTGACTCTGTCTCCCCGAGATGCAGACAGGGAGGGTGGAGCCTCTGGTCACCTGGATGTCACACTGCACACCTGACAAGGGAAACAGGAACTCACAGATCCATACAATCGGGCTTTTAAAAGCCTCTGAAATTCCAGAAAGCATTAAACACGCTGGGCTGAGGAAATTCCCAGCACTATGCAGCCCTACCTGGGAACTGGAGCAGCAGGGGCCCCAGGAGCAGAGAGTAGACCTTCATGGCCATCCTGGGCCTTAACTGGGGCTGAATACTGCTCAGTAAGCAGACTAATACATCTTCAGGGAAGAGGACAGTGAGCTCCAAAATGAAAATCACCAGGGGCGGGTGGGTGGGCTCTGCTCCAGGGCTGCATGATCTCAGCAGCTCAGGACAAACTGCAGGTCCCAAGTCCCAGAAGAAGCCAGGGAGATCAGGTTGGCTGTAGACTCTACCTCTAGTGGGAACCACAAGAGAGCAGCCCTGCACGCAGCAGTGCAGAGAGCCCCGCCACAGCCTTCCTCGTCCTGGTGGTTCATCTGTCCTGATCCTTACAGTTCTATGGCCACAGCCCCTCCCGGGGTTGAATGAAGAAGGCAGGAGGCTACAGTGATCATGGTAGAGGATGACCTGAAAACTGAAGACAATGGCTCTTTAGCACATTTTCAAGTGGTGTGTAACTGCAGGCCCAAGGAAGGACACAGCTGTTGTGTTGTCCCAATCTTTGTGCCCCAGTCTTCTGGAAAACACACACACAGAAGGTAGAAGACAGAGCTGGGGCTCAACAAACCAAAAAGGAAAAGGAAAATAAGATGGTTGTTGTGTTGGCATTTAAAAATATTTGCTGCCATTTGATGTTGCTTTAAATGTTTAGCTACATGGGCTTGAGAGATATGAATGAAACTTCTACCCGTGTGCATTGGGAAAGCATTACCCAGCCAATGAGATTAAATCAAACTTGTAGTGTCCCAGTGCTACGTGAACTTGGAAAAGTGTGGACACAGTGAGTTAGCTGAGGAAGCAGAGACCTCTTCTGTGAAGCTGGGTAAGAGTGCAGGGCAGGGGCTTCCAACCAGGGCTGAGGACAGACTGCCCTGCAGAGAGCTGAGGGCTGGGGAGGAAGCAGCTGTTGCTCTGCCCCGTGGGTTGAGGACCAGCCCAGGACAGTGCTGCACATACCAGGCCCTAGTCCACGCCAAGCCTGCAAGGCCTGGGAGTGGGTCTGCTCTGCATGAGAGCCCTGTGCTCTGGACAGGCCTGGGGGACAGGAGGGGCAGCCACAGTGCAGAGCGCAGAGCCTCTGGGAGAGGAAGAGCCTCAGCCCCTGGAGGGCAGCTCCTCAGCTCCTGGGTCTGGCACTGACACTCTCCTGACCTCACTAAGATGCAAACTTCTCAGGGGTGTGAGGCTATCATACCACTAACCTTAAGGAGGAAAATATGTTGACTTTTTTTCAGTTGGGATTAATTCTGAGTTCAATTTCTCCTAATGAAGAATTTCTACAAGGAATTATTTCAGAAGGACCTTCAGTGC
>PVKA01032548.1:0-25204 GCA_004027165.1 Ctenomys sociabilis
GTGCGGGTATGTGTGTGTGTGTGCGTGCATGCGTGCCCAGGTGCGGGCACATGTGTGTGTGCGTGCATGCATGCCCAGGTGCGGGCACGTGTGTGTGTGCGTGCATGCGTGCCCAGGTGCGGGCACATGTGTATGTGCGTGCATGCGTGCCCAGGTGTGGGCACGTGTGTGCGTGCATGCGTGCCCAGGTGCGGGCACATGTGTGTGTGCGTGCATGCGTGCCCAGGCGCGGGCACGTGTGTACATGTGTGCCCCAGTCTTACATGAGCAGAGCGGCTCACAGGCAAGAAGGGTACTTAGGGGATGGGAATATTGTGCATCTGAGCGTGGCTGGTGGGCGTACAAGTGTGGAGCATTGTAAAACTACATCTAATGGGGCCGGCCAGATAGCTCAGCAGAGTAAAGTGCCTGCCTAGGCAGACACAGGGACTGGGGCTCAATCCCCTGAATGCCATGCCAGCCCTACCCCCAGGGCACACTGAGACGGAGGTTGACACTGGGCATGGTGTCTCACGCCTGTAATCCCATGGCTTGGGAGACTCAACACAGGCAAATCAATACAAGTCTGATCTGTATAGTGAGACCCTGTACTAAATACATTTAAAAAATCTATTGTGCTCTTATTACTACAATTAAACTTAATGAAAATCTTAAAATAGAAAAGAGAAAGGGGCCTTACCCACTCATGGAGTCTCCAAAGATGTAGAATCCATTGAGATTTGGGGACTCACAGCCACGGTAGACATAGCCCCCAGTGACAGACTTCCCCACGGTGTGGCCATAGGCGTAGATTGGCAGGATGTCGTCTGCCCAGGGACAAGGAAAGAGAAGAGAATTGCTGCCAAATCTTGAGCTAAAGGAGGGGTCCTTTTAAGGCAGCCACCTGGCTTGTGAGGACCACCATCACCACCCAGGGAGGTCTCAGGCAGGCAAGCTAACGGCCATCCCAGGGCGGGGGCTGCCGACTAAGCCCAAGTCCTCGTCGCTACGCAGCAGCCTCAGGATTGTGCAAGGAAATGGGGCACACTGTGGAGTGCGTGAGACAGCTCCATAACGCCAAGGACTGAGGCCCGAGGAACGGTGGCCAGGCACACCGCACACTGTGACTGCCAGCACTGGGTGACCCCTCACTTGAGGACATGTGGCACTCCCCTCCAACGGAAAATGAATGAAAACCTACAGCAGCTCATTTTGCTTTGCCAACAGTTCTCAAAATAATATATTTAAAAGTCACCTGTGTGTATAATTTAAAATGGACCCCTGGTCAACCCCATTCACCAGTCCACCCAAGACACACTACTTAGGTCTAGTGTAGAACATAGGAATGCACTTTTTAAAAAATAATCTTAACCAGACATGGAGGCACAAACCTGTAATCCCAGTACTCCAAGTAGCTGAGACAGGAGGATGGTGAGTTTGAACCCAGTTTGGACAACTTAGCTTCTTAGGGAGATCTTGTCTCAAAATTTTAAAAGGGCTGGATATTTTCAAAGGGCATGGATTTAATCCCAGTACCAAAAAAAAACCTTTGACTTAGTTTCTGGCACCATTGCATTCCATAGTACAAAATCAGTGTCCCAGTGGTCTACACAAAGGAGGCTAGTTTTATGGAGAAAAGGACTTAAGGTCAGCAGAAGCCAAACCAAGAAGCAGGCCATCATTTTGGTTACTTTCCTGGGAAGGGAAAGCAGGACAGAAAGACAGATCGATAGGAAAGCAGCTGGGTGGGGAGCCACCAAAAGCAGGCACCATGGTACTCATGACCGTGGTCCACTCAAAGTGCCATCCCAAGGACCAGTGGCCAAGTGGTCAGGTGTCCCTGTGGTCATTGCCCCAGTGACCAAGGCATGGTGTAAACAGCCAGCCAAGCTGCTCAGGGTTTATCCCCACCTCAATCTCCAGCCCACTCCCCTCAGACAAGCAGCCCCCACTGGCCCTCACTTACCCAAAGAGGCATTGCGACAGAGTTTGGTGTCATAGCACGAGAAGCCTTCCTTCGCCCTCCAGCCATAGTTCCCGCCTTTCACGATGAGGTCCACCTCTTCAAACCTGTTCTGACCCACATCCCCACAGAAGATCCGGCCACGGCCCTCCTGTGTAACTGGGCCCCCTCTGTCCACTGCACAGCGCCACATGTTTCGGACCCCGTAGGCATAGACTGCGGGGTGAGCCCCCGGCTCAGAGAGGAAGGGGTTGTCCTTGGGATCCGGTACCTGCTGCCACTCCGGCCTGGCTGGTTCACATCGATCCGTAGCACTTTCCCAAGCAGCGAGCTTCTGGAAGACAGAGGCCAAGGGCCAGCAGGGTGAGTGAGGAGGCACGGGGGAGACACACCCCACAGGCAGCACAGCCAGGAGGTCCTGGGGGCCACATGGGGAGGGTCTTTTCTTCTGTTACCACGACAGGCTTAGATGTCCACATTTGGGGCCAAGAGCACCACCAGGCAAAATGGCTGTGATCCTGGTCCGTGCATCCTTGGATGGGTTACAGCCTTAGCTTTTCATTGAAGGGTAAGGACAGCTTCTGTGTGACTTGATCTCAGAGCAGGATTACTTTACACTGGCTCATCCTCCCTTGTGCAGGAGCGTGATGGGCAGAAATAGGCCCTGTGGAGGACACATCTGCTTACGGAGTGGAGGACGGAGGCCCAGGAGCTGGGTCTAGTGAGCTGTGCACTCACGGCACCCCCTGAGAGTCCTAATCGCAGCAGCAGTCGGCAGAGGTCAGCGTGGCACGGCTGGCGAGCTTCCTGTCTGCACTCTGGGCCCCACAGAGCCTGGGCAGAGGTGCCAGCGGGCACCGGGTGGCCCTGGCCCAGATCCTTGGAGCCGGACTCTGGCTCTGCCCCATGTGGTGGTGGCCCTGTCTATAAGATGGGCACTGTCATATGGATTCCTTCACCCACACGTGCCCATGGCGCACCAGGTGGCTAGTGACACACAGTCTAATACAGGAGGGGACCGCTCCTGGCTCAGGAGGCTTTGGGATTACACTCCCAGACACGCGCAGCTTGCACAGGGCCCCTGGCCTGCAGCAGCACCAGCGCTCAGCAGCTCTGCCACTGACCTAGGTCTCCAGGCCTGTGGGAAGCCCAGGACTGTACTGCAGAGCAGAACTGAGCAGGCCCTCGGGATCCTGGGTAGAGTCCTGCCAACCTCCCAGGACATTCTGAATTCCTCTCAACAGAACTCCCTGAAAGTTACCCTGGGCAGCAGGAACATTAACAACCACAGTAGGCTGTGTCCATTACTTATAGGACAGGAAGCAAAATACTCTCACTGGCCTCAAGGAGACCCCATCTTGCAGTAAGAGGTTTGGATCTGACTCCATCACAACCAAACACCCTCAGTGGAACTCCCTAAAGTTTCAGGGTCCCCTGAAGGTTCCCCCACCCAGCTTACTTGTTCTGAGCATTTCCAAACTTGCCAAAGGGGTCCCCAGCCTGCCCTCCATCTCCAGTGAATATGTACAGGTAGCCGTCCAGCCCGAAGAGCAACTGCCCGCCATCGTGATTGGAGGCCGGCTCATCTATCTCCAAGATGACCCTGGGAGGGAAGCAGAAACAGCAGTGACCCTACGTCAGCCGGAGCTGCCCTGGACACCCACGGGGATAGGCTGAGCTCTGCGGCAGCTGGGCCCACTTCAGTGTCCCCAGGACGGCAACGCGCGGCTTGGCAGCCCAGCTTCAGGAGGGATTCCCTGGACCATCACCCCTGACGTCAGGAGCAGAGGCACAGCCAGGGCAGCAATGCCCTCTACTCTCCCTGCCCTGTTGGAGGAGGAGGTCAAAGTGCAAGGGAAGGGAAGGGCAGGTGGCGGCATCCTCCCCACCGCGGGGTCCTATGTCCCCGCATCTGCAGCTCTGAGGCTTGGGATCACAGCTCTCGTGGCAAGTAGCAAGAGGAGCCCGGTGTGAGGCCCAGCTCTGGGGTGCAGGGACACCCAGCAGAGAGAGGCAGCTGTTGCCTTGGTATCGATACTGGCTGTGATCCTCCTCAAGCCCCACAGCTGTCCACTTTGCTCTTCTCTGAGAGACAGCAGGCTCTCAGAGTGCTTGTGGGGGTGACTGTACCCAGAGGGCCACCTGGGGTGGGAGGCTGGAGGCAGAGTGGCTCGTGGGCAGTGTCTCTATGCAGAGATGGGAGCTTTCTAAAGCCAATTATGATAATGATTGCGAGACTTGGAATAGATTAAAAACCACTGAACTGCAAAGGGCAGGTGGGCACCTTGGGCTGCGCACATCTGTCAGCAGGGACTGCAACTCTTCCCTCACATTCGAAGCCCTGAGCTCCCTCTCTGCACCCAGTTGGATGGACACCCCCCTCCCAGAACTCAGGGCACAGCCGCACACCCTCGTGCCTCCACCTTACCGCTCTGACTTGGGTTCCGCTCTGTTGGGGTCGGCCCGAGAAACCTTCATCTCACTGATATGGATCTTCTCCACCTTCTTCTGGGACAGGCATGAGTAATAAATGTAGAACTTGCGATTGCGGTGGAACTTGGGGTGAAAGGCTATCCCCAGGAAGCCTCTCTCGTCCCCAACCCAAGGTGTGGTCAGCACACTGCTCCTGAGGTCCAGGAAGGGCTGCTCCAGGCGGCTCCCATCGGGCAGGTACACCCACACCACTCCCACCTGCTCAGCCACAAAGAAGCGATGGGTGGCATCCCCAGCGTGGACCATGGACACGGGGCTCCTCAGCCCATTGGCCACCTCGACTAGGCAGAGCTGCAGGCAGCCCCGGGGGCCCTCAGCCACCACCCCAAGCTTGCGAGTGAGATGGTCACTCCTCAGCACATTGGGGAAGCAGTAGTCCTCGTCCGGGAGTTCGAGCAGGTGGCAGAAGCGGGTGCCATTCCTGTCCCGGGGCCGCTGCGGGCTGTGGTGGCTGGTGAGCAGGGAGACCGCAGACTGACAACTGGCGTGGAAGGCGGAGCAGTGGTTGGAGCAGAGGCTGGCAGGCTGCGGAGGGGCGACCGAGGGTTCTCGGCATCATAGAGGTGGGCAGCATAGGGCGAGCACTCCTGAAGGAGGGGCGGCTTAGTGGGGGCGAGCAAGGGGGATGGGGAGTCGGCAGTCAGGAGTCTGGAGTGCAAGTCCTGATCCCTCCTCTTTTTGTTGGGGAGGGGGTTGGACCTGGAATTGAACTCAAGACCTTGTGCTTGTCAGCAAGTGCTGTGCCACTGAGCTATCTTCTCACCACTTCCCTGACCCCTCCTCTTTAACCCTTTTTTTCTCAGGTACTGGGAATTGAACTCAGGACCTCACACTTTCCAGGTAGGCACTGAGCTATCTCTCAGGCCTAGATCCCTCCTCTCGGACTCAAATACTCTACTAGGTTGATGCCCGAGGGAACCTCAGGTATGCACTGTCCCCTCTAGCATTTCCTCGCTCTGGCCTCTCACACTGGGAGGTGCATCTCAGGATGACTGGGATCAAAGTTTGGAATGTTTACCTTCTCATAAGTTGCATGTCTGCCTACTCTTATTTCTTTATACAAGTGCAGGGCAATGTGGCACCAGTGTCACATTCACTAAACCTGGAAGTTGGATAGATGACATTAATTTGTTTTCTGTGCTTTGCCACATGTTTGAAATACTTTATCACTGCAGTTTAGTCAAATCAGACATTTGATGTATCCCACCCTGAGGTCAGGTGGGGCACAACTTCCTCACAAAATTGGTAAGTGTATGTGTGTTTGATAGGTGTGAAGCTCTATGCGGGGGCTGCGCCTATCTGAATTGGGGCTTTCCAGCAACACAAGTGCTCTTCACACACACAAGGACAGTAGGGCCAAGAAGTCACTGCTAGATGGACAACCCTAGACTGTGGCGGTCTGTAGGAGAAAAACAGACACTAGGCTCCCAGTAGCAATGAGGACAGGCTGGCTCAGAGGACAGAGCTTGGCTCTGGGGCAGAGACAGCCTCCATCCCTCGGCTCTGACGATAATTCCCACCACATCTGGGCAGGGCAGCCAGAGCTTCCCACCGTGAGCCCCTCACTTGGCTAGAAACCAGCAGCGCGGGGCGGGTTCCCAGAGGACCACAAAGGCCCCAGCAGGACCACCCAGTGGGCCAACCTGTGCCAGGCTCAGGAAGCACAGTGATAGCAAAGAGTCAGGATAGCCCGCCGCTCCGGGCCACAGCAGAGGGAGGTGCAGTGCCAGGCCCAGGAGGCGGCCTGGACCGCGACACGGCTGAGCGCCCAACATCCTCTCTCCCCACTGAGTCTGTGCTGCCTTCTTCCCTGGGCTCAGATGCAACACCTTCTAGGCTACAGCTTTTGAGCCCTGGGAACAGAAAATGTGTCACTGCCCCTCAGCAGCTCCTGGCCCTGCACTTCAGTGCCAGACACACAGGATCCAGCCTGGCCCACCCTGTCACACCAGGGAGGGGGTGCCAAGCACCCAGGGCTGAGGACCGGGCGCCAGGATGCCCACACCACCCCTCGCCGCTGGCTTGAGAACCGCAGGCACGTGCTACGCAGGCCCACCTGGCACAGAATGTCCTTGATTGGGCCTCTGCACAGCGCGTGGCCCTGCAAGTCGAGGTAGGTCATGACATCCCGGAACCTCGAGGCGATGCGCAGGTCCTTGTGCTGGTCACAGAACCCGAAGGACTGGTAGTTGGAACAGAACTCAAGGCCCATGGGGGGCCGGAAAGGGGGCCCATAATCCAGGCACTGGAGGTGTCCCTGCAGTGAGCCCCCCCCCCCAGCCCAGCAAGATCACAAGGCAGAGAGGAGAGCTGCCAAGGAAAGGCTGGCAAGGCCAGCAATGCTGGGCACCACTCGGGCCAGCAGCAGACCCACCAGGCATTGTGGCCTCCGGACAGTGGCTGTTGCCCCAAGATCCTCCTGTTTGTTCCTCCTGCCCAACCCACCTTCCTGCCCTCCCTCTGCCGCCGCCCCCAAGCGTTGCTGGGCAGCGCCACTCTGGTGGTTGGCGGTCAAGTGTCCCTTCGGAAGCCAGCTCTGAGTGCTGGGGACTCGGCTGCCAGGCCAAAAGGTGAGGGTGGCTGAGATTCCTGCCAGGCGGGGTGGGGCACTTGCATGTTTACCAGGTTTCACAGGCTGAGGGCCCAGGCAGGCAGAGCACCCGTCTTGGAGCAACTGCCTGAGCAGAGTACTCACTACAGGGCCCACACCATGGGCTGCATGGTGCTGGAAGGGAGGCCACGGGGACGCCTAGGACTGCTGCATCCACAGGAGGGGCGAGGCAAGGAGAAGGAGATGGTGTCCTACTCCCTGAGGCTGCAAGAAATTCCTCTTCCTACAAATATGTAAATCAGCCTCTCCTCTCCCTGCCCAGGAGAGTGAGGAGGCCAGGATCCAGGGCCAGCGGGTGCAGCTGGTGGCTGTGCTCGCACAGCATAAGGGAGACGGGAAAAACCCATGCCTCCAGCCCCTTTATGGCCCTGATGCTCCCAGAGGCTTCTCCCACAGAGAAGGGTCAAAAGTAACAAGAGCTGAGCATGGTGGCACTCGCCTGTCATCCCAGCACTCGGGAGGCTGTGAGTTTGAGACCAGCCTGGGCTACAAAGTGAGCTCAAGGCCAGCCTGAGATGCATGAGGCCCTACCTCAAACAGACAAAAAAAGTAATGAGTTAGCAAAATGTACATGCTTAGAAGACTTCTTTGGCCCTAGCCAAGGTTGGGAGCCGTCCCTGCTAGCCACATGGGCCTTTGGCTTGGACCACTTTTGTTTGAATATGGTACTTAAGAAACTAACGAACTGGGGAGCGTTGGCCCCCTCTCCCACCAAGGGCTCTGGCTCAGGCAAGACCCTCCCTCAAAGATTCCCCTTCATCTCTGCTATTGTCCCTCACTCCGTCCTGTGGTATTACATCAGAGGGCTGTGGTGACATCTAACTTATTTCATCTGCATAAAGTCACGCTGCAGGTCTTCCCTGCTGGCGTAGATCTTAACCTTCGCTTTCTTTTTGCTGCTGCAAGGCTCCCTTCTCACTGGTGGCTGGGATTGAACCCGGACTCAGGCGTGCTAAGTGAGAGCTCTGAGCTGCAAGCCAGCAGCTCTCAATGGGGCTCATGGCTCTAGATGAGGTTCACGGCATCCCCCAAAGCCAAGTATTAATGTGGGAATGCCAGCAGTGTTGATGGGAGTTGGGGACACTTTTAAGAGGTGGTGCTTAGTGGGGAAGTGAGGTCACTGGGGAATGGCCTCCACTCAGGAGACCTAGCAGGCCCAGAGCTAGGTCATGGGCCTAGGCCAGATGTCTGCCCACACGGCCTGAACCCTCCAAAACAAAGCTTTGCTCTTAACAAGTTGAGTCCCTCCTGTGTTTGGCATAGTAGCAGAAAGCTGACCACACACACACACACACACACACACACACACACACACACACACACGGAGAATAGCATGCCAAGAAACAAGGAGTGTGCACACTCAGGACACGCACTGTCTTAGCTACTCTTCTCTCATTGCTGGGACAAATACCCGTCACTCAAAATGAAGGAAGGAAAGGTTTATTTAGCTCACAGTTACTGGAGGTTTCAGTCCATATTCAGCTGGCTCCCAGGCAGAGGGGCACAGGGCAGAGAGCAGCAGCTCATGGTGGCCGAAGAGCAACAACAAAGCAATCACTACAGAAAGTTTGTCTCTCGGTCTCTTATATTCCATTCAGGCTCTCTGCCCCTGGGTGGGATGTAGTACTCACACCCACAATCCCAGCAGTACTAAGACCCATAATCCCAGCCTTGGATCACACATAATCCCAGTGGATCCAGTTAATCACAAACTCTAAAAGTCCCCACTGCATGACTGCATGAGGCTTTGGGGGTACAGCTAGACACAAACCATAACATGCACCTTGCAAGGTCCTTCATTCATGCCAGGTCTACACCTGCCCCGGGGCACACCCTTCACTTGGCTTGTGTTCATGGGTGCTGTCCAGTGTCTCACTCTATACACATCCCTTGCACAGTGCAGGTCTCTGGTAAACATTCCTTGCATGCATGGACAAGAGCAGAGTCCCACACGCAGCCCCAGCCCCAGAGGCCTGAGCTGAGGACAGCACCCAGACTGCAAGACCTGAGCTAGCTCTGCCCTCAGCATCCAGCGCAGCTCCACCATCTTGAAATCTGTGCACTGGCAAAGCTTCTCTTTGAAATGCATATGCAAGCCAAGTTTCTTCTAGGAAGGGCGCCCCAACCAGCTCTCTGGCTCTCCACCAGCCACCAGGGCAGCCTGTGTCATGTGTCACCAAGAGAGACACCAAGCCTGAGCCCCACCAAGCCTGTGCTCCAAGCTCTAGATGACACACACTCCCCCACAGCACTGAAGACATAAAATCTTCACACCAGAGGAAGGGTCAGGAGTGAACAGCCAACCAGTGCAGTTGCTGTTACAGCCCTTCTCTCCTGAGCTCTGTTCACTGTCATGCTCAGTTGAGCAATTCTTTTGTGTTTATTGGTGGTGGTGGGGCTCAAATCCAGCAGCTCTCGTCAGGCAACAGCCCTCCACAAACTGCCCCAGCCCCTGTAGGTGACTCCTGTGGCTGCAGTTTTCAAGGTGCACTGGTTCAGGGGGCTAACTTCAGCCCCAAGGCCTTCTCAGAAACACGAGACGCCCGCTGCCCCTGAGTAGGTAAGAATGAGCAGTTTCCTGTTCCACGCAGAGTCTGTATCTTTCGATCTTATTGGTATATATCTCAGCTATCAAAAATATGGATCCCTCATGTTTTGAGGCAAAAATGCTTGCAAGATTAGCAGGGGAAAGTTCAGCAGCCAGCACCCATGGATGACAGGAGCTCTTAAGATCAGTCACATTTCAGATGGGTTATGCAACATTTCAGACACAACTACACAATGCCTGATTATGTAACAATTATGCAATCATTTTACAATGGGTGTGAAGTGCCAAGTCAACAAATATGCATTATGTGCAAAGTATTGTGCTGGAAGAGGAGCATTTTCTAGAAAGCCAATCCATAGAATAAACTTGCAGAGCTAATGCCGCAAGGACATAATCATGCCCAAATAGCACAAGGCAGGTTTTGTTAGTGCCACAGGGAGGCAGAGACTGCCCTGTGGGTTCAGGAAGGAGGTGCATGAGGCTGGGGGGTGGGGGGGAGGGTGACCCAGAAACTCAGCAAAGGCTACCAGGTGCAAGCAGAGAACAGATACAAGCCCTGAGGAGTCACAGCTGCACTCCAGCACTAACCGCAACTACAAACTAGAACCAGCCTGCTCTGGATCGTGCTAGCTCATCTTGAAGCCAAAATAACTGCTTCACTTATTGTCTTAGTTTGCCAGGGCAGCCATGACTGGGCAGCTTGAACGGAAGGGCACTGTGTCATCGTGTCCAAGTGTCACAGGGTTGGTTCCCCAAAGGGTCCTATGGGAGATGGGAACCAGCCCCCTCTGGGCTGAAGTGGCTTCCAACCTTCCGCGACCTGTGGCCTGCAGATGCCACGCCCTGTCCACCATGTGTGGCCTCTTGCTCTCCAGCCTGTGCCTAACTTCCCTCCTGCTAAGCACACTAACGTGCTGGATGGGGCCAAGTACAACCTCATCGGACACGATTCCCTCCACAAAGGCTCCAAAGCATGGCGCCTGCCCCGCGTTGCTTCTCTCCTGGGCCAGGCGCAGCCACGCAGTCACAGCCACTGTGCAGCAGCTCACCTGGTGGACTGCAGGTCTGCTGCACAGCTCCCCTTGCGCCATGTGCTGCTTCGGCCTGAGTGACGAGCACAGTGCCAGGTCAGCAAGATGTACAGCCAGAGCGGAGCCTGTGTGTGGAGAGCTGCTCACAGCCTCGCACTCCAAGGCTCCACGTCCCATCATGAGCAACTGTGCTGCCTTTGAGGTGCACCTTCGTTTTAGCAAGTTGTGCAGATGCAGATGGAGCCCAGGACAAAAGCACGGCCACATGGGCTAGATCGCCTGTGCGTCTGAGGCACAGGCGCGGAAGGGACTGGTGGGCGGACGGAGCCTCAGTGGATCACATGCTTCTGGGCCATTTCCACAGGACTGAGCAGCAATGAGCTCCTCCTGGGAGGCAATCGGCCCTTCTCAGAGCTCGAGGCTCAGGGGAGGAATGGTCCCGAACTATTCATATTTTTAAAAACTGCTTATTCAGATGCAAGTCATGGAATTTGTAAGCCACATCCACCAATGGCCTTGTTTCCTTTTGGAATATTTAAGAATGTTCAAGTCACCCCACAGAAAAATCCCATGTGCTACAGTCAACAAGCAGGGTCCAAAGCGTGCCCTTGCTCCAGGCAACTTGCAGGCGGTCAAGGTCTGAACTGCTTGTGGACTGAGTAGCAGTGGACCCTCACCTGACGGCTGTCAGAGGCCGTGACAGATAGCTACAGCTTTCCTGAGATGGAATTCACGACACAGTCATCCAGTAGTATGCCAGTGTCCAGAATATATACGGATCCATACAACCCAATACCAAAAACACATATAACTGACTTTAGTACACACTCCTAGAAGAAATCCCAACAGCTAATGTGTCTCTGCACAGGAGTTAAACAGCCCCCAGCTCCAGAGAAATGTAAATCAAAACTATAATGCCTGTTAGCAGGCATCATCTCAAAGACAAAACAAGTGTCAGTGAGGGTGTGGGCAATGCACCTTGCAACCCGGGGGGGGAACAGACTCACCAGGGAGCATAGCACAGGGCTCTCCACAGTACAAACGGACCTGCCTGGCTGCATTACCAAAGGAACTGGAATCAGGCCCAAAGCTCCCTACATAGGCGCCTGTGCTCACCTGTGCTCACTGTAGCAAGGTTTATGACGCCCGAGGAGGCATAGCACCTGAAGTGCTGTTCGATGAGCGAGTAAAGGAAGCATGAGGTATGTATGTGCTTCAGCCACGGGCAAAAAAGGGAGCCCTATGTCTGCAACGAGATGCAAGTGAAGGGCATTAGGATGAGAATAAGGAAGACGCAGAAACCCACGACCTCACTCACATGTGGACTCCAAAACAGCCAAACTCAGAGGCTGGGAGAACGGTGATTGCCAGGGCTGAGAAGGGGAAAGGGGAAAGACACAATGCTGGCAACAGGACTCCCAGTTCATGGACAAATCAGTGTATGCCATGATGATAATACTGCTCCACATGCCTGTGACCTGCAAGAGGCCAGATGCCTGACCCTGCCACACGTACACTCGCACACACACGTGGCAACTGCTCAGAGGTAGGGGATGCCCTGACCCGGTGGCTGCCATCATTCCCCACTGTGCAATCGCACCAAAGGGCATGCTCCGCATCTCCAACACCTACCCTCGGATGTTTCCAGGAGCAAGCAAAGGGCATAAACTCTCTTATTCTAGTTTTAGTTTCACTAACTTAATGGAGTCACGCTACACAGTTACTTAACAATCAACATTTATCATTATCCTAGCCATTATGTTTTGGCGGAGCTGGGGATTGAATTCAGGCCCTTGCACTTGCCAGGGAAGTGCTTATTCCACTGAGCCATCTCCCCGGGCCTATTCTAGTCATTATACTTCCTTCATTCACAGCAACACAATGAGGTAAACCCAATCGTCTGTTTTACAGAAAAAACTTCCCAAGAAACTGCACAACTTGGGCTGGCAAGATAGCTCAGAGCCAACAAGATAGCACAGCAGTTTAAAGCACCTGCTTAGGCAAGCTTAGGCAAGTGCAGGGACCACAGTTCAATCCCCAGCACCACATCCCACACCAGCCCCACCCAGAGGGTGGGCTGAGCTGGACACACACACACGGAAATTGCACAAGCACCGAAGGATAAACCCAACGTCTCATGGAGGCCCTGAGCCTGGCACAACCTTGCCCAGGTGTTACCTCCCATGGACAGACACACTGTAGGGTTGCTTCCTAGGCCAGAGATCCTGTCAACTGTTGGTTAGATGGAGATGGGAGGCTCAGGGAGGCTGGAGAGATGTGCGGGAAAGCGGGGATGTGAGGCCAAGTCCTGGCTGAGCTGGCAGCCTCTTCCCTGGTCTCCAGCTCAGCCCTCTGCCTGAAGTGGATCCAACTCCTGAGAGCCCCAGACACCAGGGTGCGGGACGAGCCACACGGCCACACCTTCTCGCTGCAACCCTGCAAGCCACCCCACCCCAGGACCCCTCCCACAGGACAATGGAGAAGCCACAGAAATGTTCTGGCACAGTGCCCTTGCAGCCCCAGTGCTTGAGGCCATCTGGTTCTCACTTCAAAGAAGCCACAGCAGTTTCCACAGGTGGATGGCACTGCTCTAGCATAAAGACCCCTGGGGAGGAGGCTTCTGTGAAAGCCTCCTTATCTCTTCTCCCCTCCTCCCCTGTTCACAGCTCTTGGCTGAGGGTGTCAGGAGGACGCTGGGAGCTCACCCCTGCCCACTGGCTGTCCGCCCCCAGCTGGCACCCTGTGCACATGAAGCACTGGCTTGGCTCCTTCAGCTCAGGGGCATGGACTTGTTTTACATGTAGTACAAATCTGCATCTTCACTGACAGAACTCTCAAAAGTGTAAGGAAATTCTGAGATATGAATTAATGAAGCATAATTGGCCCCAATTTTCTTGCAGATGATTTAAATTAGTAGGAAATGAGACAGTGAAACTCAGCATTTGTTCCTGCTTTCAAGAATAGGGGCCAGCATGTGAGCTCTACCACCTGCGCAGGCAGGGCCACGCAACCCTGCGCAGAGGCGCTCCGTGGACGCCTCTCTGAGCCACACCACTGCAGACACAAGGCCTTCTCTGCTACCAGCCCTCTTCTACGCCTACCCTCTTTCCAAATTCCTCCTCAGAACTCACCAGTATTTTCCTTCAGGTGGGTAAACCTAACATGAGTCAGTGAGAATTTAAAGAACACAAATTCCTTTCCCAGCAGCACAAGTTCTATATTTTATTACACAGGACATGAGGTAAGTTATCTGTAAACAATAACTGCTGTATAGCTGTATTTTTTAATTAAACAAATATTTATCTGAAGAATCATTCCTTTAAAAATAGTGCATTCAACATCACAAAATGGAAAATACATGTTTACAAAGAGCAAAGGTAGTGAGTTTTTTCAGCTATAATATGAAATATAAAAAGTATAAAAATAATGTTTATATAACCTGTAATGCACACCTATAATCCCACCACTGAGGAGGCTGAAGCAAAAGATCACTGTTTTGAGGCCAGCTACATAGTGAGTTCAAGGCCAGCCTGAACTGCATGAGACCCTATCTCAAAAAGACCAAAATAAAGAAAAGTTTATAGTTTCTTAAAACCTTAAATAAATATATTCAGTAACTACTGAGCTACCTACCCGTCTATGGCTGCAACTGAAAAATAACTAAAATTTAATCTACTGCTGGTTTCACAATGCTGTATTTTTTCACTGATTTCTTCATCCGTTTAATTTTCTTCCTCAGGTCTTGATGATCTTGTTTTAAAATATATCGAAAATACTTACAACCTAAAAACAAAACAAAGCAAAAGTTTTCACACTCATCGACTGCTTTCGCGTGCTCCGCAGCTGTGACCGTCGCTCACTCGGCACACTCGTGACTGGGAGAAGGCTTTCTCGGTACTGCCCGTAGTGCAGCTTCAGCACATTCCCAGAGCTGGACCGGGAGGCAGCACGAGGGGCGCCGCCAGCCCAGGGAGCAGAGGAGCGCCCCCGGGGGTGGGGGTGGGGGAGCCTTTCCCCGTTTCTGGACCTATATTGTGGCAGTTTCACTTCAGGACTGAACGCACTTCCGTACTTCAGTGGCACACATACCAGGTGAGTTTCATTACATAAAACACTCCATTTTTAAATATCAATCTTAAAAACAAAATTAAAGCATCAATTTCCCCTCTAAGAAGACTTTCTGATAGGTTAGTAGGTTTGCTTTATACCATGTGGAAGAAAATGTCCCCTCCTTAGAGAAACAGATCTGTAAATACAAGAGAGAGTACTAAGGAGCAAAGAGGTCACTGAAGCACATTTCTGTCCTTTTAGTAAGGACACGGTCCTGGTAAATGTTCCACGCATGAGGGCAAATGCTCCTGTGCTGTGAGAACAGCAGACAATGCATAGCCAGGTCAGAGCACAACAGGTCTCCCCCAGCAGCGTGGAGCCCCTGCTTTGGCCCTTGGGGAGCCCCACCAGGCACCTCCTGTCCCCACTGGGGTCCTTCCTCCACTCAACAGCTACAAAATAGCTTAGACCAAAAATGTTCCTCAGAGGTCTCACGGGCAGAGCTTCCAAAGAGTGACTGCTGTTAGGGACTACACGGTTCAGATTAAGAAGGAGCCCTGAAGGTCTCTTAGGCAAGGCTTGGAGAGGAAGCTGTTGGACTGGTGTGGGAGGAGAGTGGAAGGTTTGGAGATTGCACCCAGCCACAGAATGCTGTGCAGCATAATAATGGGACATTCTGGTCAGAGTGAGAGGACCAGAATGCTGAAAGGAATGGAATAAGGAATGCTGGGTTCTGGACATTTCAGCTGGAAACAAGGTCCACACTGCCATTTGGATTCAAAATCATGTATGTTATGCTCCAGCAAAAATTCTATCTACATAATATCCTGAGACTTCACTAGAAAGTGAGATTAAGGGCAACAGGGCAGTTCTGGCCAAAGACATGTAAGGCAGCCCAATCTTCAGCTGAAGCTGTGACATAAGATACCGTTGGCAGCTCTTAGCCTCATGTACCCATAGAAGCACCACCAACAGCAGAGCTGAGTAATTTGAAAAATTCTGTCAGATAGGAAGTACGCATGGGCTGGGGAGAAGCACTTCCCATGCAAGTGCAAGGGCCTGAGTTTAATGCCCGGTTCTGCCAAAAAAAAAAAAAAAGGAAGTATGTGTGGGGCTGGCCAGAGAGCTCAGGGGATTAAAGCACCTGCTTAGGCAGAGTGCAGAGGCCAGGGTTCAATACCTGGAGTTCTGCACTGGCCCTGTCCCTGGGGCACACTGAGACTGCAATTGAGACTGGGTGTTGTGGTGCGCCTGTAATCCCAGCACTTGGGGGGCTGAAAACAGGAAGAGCACTAAAAGTCCAATCTACATAGTGAGACCCTATAGACCCCTGCAGACCCTGTACTAAATACAGGGAAACCTTATGAAAGGTTTATGTTGTTGTTGCCGTTTTGTTTTGTTTTTTAAAAAGGAAGTATAGGGCTGGGGAGATGGCTCAGTGGAATAAGCACTTCCCTGGCAAGCACAGGGCCTGAGTTCAATCCCTGGTTCCGCAAAAAAATTAAAAATAAAAATAAAGGGAAGGCTGGGGAGATAGCTCAGTGGAATAAGCACTTCCCTGGCAAGCATAACGGCCTGAGTTCAATCCCTGGTCCTGCAAAAAAAATAAAAAGGAAGTATATGTGAAATTGGACAGACTGTAAAGTTTTAGCTTAGGACAGCATGGTTTGCCAAATTGATAAGCACTAAAAAGAAGACAAGTACTTTCCATGAGGACAAGAAAGATAACTTGAGGGGATCTCACAAACCCCTAACAACCCAACCTATGAGAGGCTCAAGGCTGCAAAGTCATACAGCCTTCACCTGAGGAGACCCAGAGCACCCTGCTCAAGAAGGGCTCCCTTGCACTCGCCAGAAGTGCCTTCATAAGGTCCAGCCATCCAGGTACTCAGAGACTCTGCAGCCATTCTCCAAGGGGGCACAGAGACTGCTCCAGCTGGTAGCAGACCTTGCACTATCCACATGGTACTGGTTTCATAGGGATACAGAACGTAAGAGTTGTTTGTGCGCCAAGGGAAGCTTCTACCCAGTTTCAGAAAAAGCTCTGACAGGCAGTCAGTGTACTCAAGAAGCCAGTATGTGACGCCATAAATGAAGCTGAAAGTGCTATGGACACTGCCCAGGAAGCTAGAGAACCAGGCATCTGAATCACTTTCAACAGAAAACTCCAGGCAGTAACCAAAGTGAGCCCAAGCCAGAAGCCATGAGGGCTTCCACTGGCAAAGAGCAGGATGGCCTGAGGCCTTTGGAGTTGTATCTCATGGCCATGACTTGCCCTGGGTACATGTGCCCTGGTTTGGGGCCCATTCCTTCCTGTCCCCAGGCCTCCTTTCTGGGATGGGTACCTGCCCTGTGCCACTGCACATCAATACCACTCTTGTGGTTTTTAAAGGCACTCACAGCTGAGAGATTGCCTTGAGCCTCAGAGGAGAATGTGGAGTCAGTCTCTTCAGCAATGCTGTAACTATTAGGACTTAGGCAACTCTTCGGTGGACTAAGTGCATTTTGCACACCTAAGTCTTTTAGGGACTGGGTAGAATGTTGGGGCTTAGATTAAGAATGACCCCTAAGGCAGTGGATGCTCAAGCACTGGTCAATGACTGACTCACAGGCACTATAGCTGACTTGCTGTTAGGAGGTGGACCCAGGCCAGAAGAGGTGGGCAATGGGGCGCGGCCTCACATATATAACAGCACCCCGCCCTGCCTTGCTCCTCCCGTCTCTCTTTGCTTCTTGGCCACCATGATGTGAGCAGCTCTGCTCTGCCCAGGCTCTTCCATGACACTGTCGCTTCCTTATAGTGGCTGACCATGAACTGAACCCTGAGGCAAACTAAGCCTCCCTGGGCCAGCCAAAGAGCTCAGCAGATTAAAGCTCCTGCAAGCAGATGCAGGGACCCAGGGTTCAATCCCCAAGGGCCTGCTGTGCTGGCCCCACCCCCAGGGGGGGTTGAGACAGCAATTGAGACTGGGTGCAGTGATGCACGCCTGTAATCCCAGCTCTTGGGAGGCTGTAAACAGGTGAATCACTACGAGTCCAATCTAGTAATGAGACCCTAAACACCCTGTAGACCCTTCACTAAAAAAAAATTTAAAAAGCCTTCCCTCCTCTAATTTGTGGGCATTGGCTGTTTCACCCTAGTGGAGAAACTTACTAAGAAACTATATACTCAAGCATTAGGCACTAAGGAAGCATTCAGTGAGCTCTGAGGTGAACATATGGTTGTAGTTTGAAATTCCATTCTCTGCCAAAGCTATACGACATAAGAGTTAAAACGGGCACAAAACACATACCTCTGCCTAACAGCATTCCAGCTACAAATGCTTTCTCATAAGCCAAGTCTCTATCTTCTTGCCAATCACTCTTTGCCCAAAAGTAGCTGAAGTGGAAGGTAGGCCACCAGTTCTTCCTAGACTTCCACTCTTCCTGGACCCATTCAGGATGATTCCTGGAAAAGAACATCGAAAAGGAAGCTCGGCAATGGGGACAAATCTGCCCTCTCAGAATCTGAATTTACATGGCATTCCTGGAGAGATGACAGGCCCTTCCAAGCTAAGCTGAGGATAGTTTCCATTGACAATGGACATAAACATAATCTTGTGATCATCTGTCTTCTCTTGCACAAGATGACAATAAGAGCCACTCTTTTTCTTTAACTCAAAATGTGGCTCCAACTATATTATGATCAAAGGTGCTGTTCTTTTTTTTTTTAATTTGAAAGTGTGTACTTCAGGCTGGCCTCAGTCATGGTATGCCTCCCCAGTGCTGGGGTCACAGGCCTGAGCCCCCACGCGCCTCCCAGCACTCTCACTATGAAGGGCAGCACTTCTGTTGGCAGCACCAGCTATCTTGACAGAGTTCTTTATGAGGAGTTCAGGACTGTGTTTTCTAGCTTCTGATGTACTCAGAAGAAAATAGCTGAGGACAGCTCAGGAAACCAGAGACATTAGAAAAAAAAAAGTTTTTAAAAAATTGCTATCAGCTAAAATGTGGGTAAATTATGACTTAGTAATGAAAGCAGGGCTCCAACTTACGCCATCAGAGTCTGCCGCAAATAACTTGCCAGGTAGCTCCAGGCGGTCACGTTCTTAGTGCATCCAGCAAAATCCAGGAGGCTGAATAGCACTTCCAGCGCCAGCTTGTGGTGCTCTTCTTTTTCTGCAAGTTGTTACAGTTTAGGTTACATAAGGCAGTGAAGAAGTGCACGAAGCCAGAGACACAAACAGCTGACGGAACTAAGGCGCAGCCTCCTGCTCTGCTGAGCACGCAAGGCAGCTGGGCACGCTCAGCCCTGCGATGGGGCCAAAGCGCTTAGCGACACGCTGGACATGACTGAGTCGGGAGGCCAGTCTGACCCGGTTATGTCTCACTGAGAGCAATAGTCCTTCTTCCAGGAGAGAGATATACATGATCCTTGTACCTGTGGGCCCCGGCGAGCCAGCTTATTTCTAAAAAGCATGTTCTTTCCTTCACTGAGCTGAAGTCCAGGAGGGGCTAAATGAGGTGAAAGACACCACGGAAGCCATCTGCCTTTTCTAACCACTGCCTATTTAGCAGGGGCAGGCAAACGCCTTAAGGCCCAGGCAGAAGATGTCTCCATCTCTGCAAGCACTCGGTCCCTGCTCCCGGCACAGTGCTACATTCCGGGGACTGGCAACCACACAGAAACCCAACCACGGGTGCCAGTCCCACACCATTTCTACAAACTGTAAGGGCAGTGGCCCTCACCTGCTGACCCCTGGGCTACTGCTACCCACACAAAGGGAAGGAAACAAACATGGTTTACCTGATTTTTTAAGTAGCAGATAGAATTCTAACATCAGTTTATGAGATGGTACAATCTGATACAAAATCTGGAAGAAAGATTAATCTTGTCATTTACACACTGTAAAGACATTTCTCAAATTTCAGCTTACTTGCAAGTAAAATTCTCATTGTCTAAAATGCTTTAAACTCCTCCCAAGTGGCAGTCAGGACTACTGGGGGAAACAGATATTTTCCATTTGCATTTCAGACAACTACCCACACTTAGAATTTTAAATAATTTATTCTCAGAAGCTGGGTCTTAAAAACACCACACACACACACACACAGACACACACACACACACACACACACACACACACAAATTCATTGATCACGAGTGATCATAGAATATCTATGTGAAACACAAACTCAAAAAGCAGTGACAACTTTAGAGACAGTATTATGGGACACAGTGCAGTAAGACATGGGAATAAATGTTGCAACAATCCTTTTACACAAAAGAAGAAAAACTTAAAGGTTTTTCTTTTTTAACAACAGGAAGGACTAAGTGAGGTGTGGCAACACACACCTGTAAACCACAGCTAGTAGGCCCAGGCAGGAGGGCCACAAGTCTGAGCCCAGCCTGAGCAACTCAGCAAGACCCTATTTCAAAAAGTAAAAATAAGAATAAAGTATTGGGCATGTAGCTCAGTGCCAAAGCCCTCGATTGCCTTCCCAGCAGAGTCCACACAGCAAGATGATTTCCAACAAGGCTCCAAGAGCAAAGGAGGAAAGGACAGTTTTCAATAAATCAGGGGAAAATTAATTTTCACTCTTACACTTCACATTATACAAAAAAATACATATATGCTAAAAATCTACTGTACACCTTAACATAAAGGTACATAACACTTCTAGAAAGAAAAAAAAGAGAATCTTTATTATCTTGAGGTAACACAAAGACCTATTAGATTAAAAAGCAGCAATAGCAGAGGAAAAATGCCCAAGACCCTGGGCTCGATCCTCAGCACCAAAAAGAGAGGACAAAAAGAAGCAACAACTGGACAGCAGAGTGCCATGCTCCCTGCACCCACCACAAGGATCATGTCTGTATCATACATGCTCTCCCAAGTCAGGAAGACAAACAGTAACCCCCACAAAATAGACACCTAAGGTATAAGAGACATCTGACAAAACCACAGGGACAGCAACAGACATTAAAGGACCCTCCACCCAGGCCATTAGGAAATTCAAGTAAAAGCCATAGCCAGACACCCCATGCAGCCACCAGAATGGCTGCAGTCCAAGTCAACTGACAACAGCAAGCTGGTGAGGCGAGCAGATTGAGACAAGCTCGTCCCCAGGGAGCAGCTGAAAAGCTTCCCAAGAAGCTAAGCATAAACTTTCCGTGCAGAGTGACTCCACTCTTAGGCGGGACCCGTAAAAAGAAAACTGCATGCGCCCTCCAAAGGTGCAGATGTGAACTTGCCTGGCAGGATTACTCGTAACCAATTAACCAACAGTGCAAAAAACACAGCCTTGTGAGTGCCTTGGGCATGCACATGTAGATGGTAAGCTGCTTAGGGAAATGTGGGGAGGTGACAGGCACTGTGCAACTAATTACCCAGGGATGTGGCTATGGCTAAAATGCATCCCAGCAAACACGAGACTAAGTGTGCCCTCCCTACGGAAACCACACTGCGACAGGGCTGGCTTTCACAGATCACTAGGGCAGAGCTTGCTGACCAGACACACGCGAAGAGGCCCTAGGTGCTGATGCTCTGCCTCGGGAGCAACCCCATGGGCCCACAGCAGCCACGGTCGTGGGCACCAGTCATGCACATCTGGAAAGCTGGGCCCAGCCCAGCCCACACAAGCGCCACGGGGCTCTCCGTACCTTAAGCACGCTGAGCAGCTCTGATCTTGGTGCCTTTGCTCTCTTTAGAAAGTTGTACAAGTAGATGTGGGCATTTGGATTGGACGGGAACTTTTCATCATATGCATAATTGGTGAGTACCTTTCGGGCCCCATCTTGGTCACCATAGAATTCCAGCATCTATATAAAATAAGCCATGATATTGTAGCTGAATTCTATAAGACACCTATGAAAAGCCACACCTTTACTTCTAGGTGCAAAAAAATTAAAGAACCAATAAATAGCACTGTACGGGGCAACAGCTAACACTTCTGTGGGCATCCATCCCAGCAGCTGTGGAACGAGACCACTCACAAGGTCCAGAGCCCCACCACAACCTTACTACGCTGTTACTGGGAAACATAGTGACTCAAGACCTACGAACTGGTCCACAAGAATTAAAGACCTCTGGAGCCGGCCAGACAGCTCAGCTGACTACAGCTCCTGCTTAGACAGGCGCAGGGACTGGTGTGCTGGGGCACACTGAGACTGGGAGTGGTGGTGCATGCCTATAAACCCAGTGCGTGGGAGGCTGAAAACAAGAGGATCACCACAGGCCCGATCTGCACAGCGAGGCCCTGTAGACTCTGCACGAAAATACATTTAAAAAACTAATCATAATCATCATCAAATAGTAATAAAATAGACTAAAAGTCTCCTGGGCAAGAAAACCAACAACTAAAACCCCAAAGCAAGTGACCTGAGCAAGCTGCCTCACCTCAGCCACAGAGGGGCACGTGGCACCGTGCACCCCACTGCCTAACAGGTGCTCCCGGGGAAGCTGGACGTGGCTCGGGGACTACCTCTGCTCTCAGTCACCACTAGCACTCAAGTTTGCAGCACGCAAAGTATTTCCAAGATTTATTTCCAGTGCCAGGGCCAAGGCCCCACGTCCCTCTGCAGTGGATCTGAAGGCCATCTCCAGGAACCCGGGAAGGAAGCTCCACCTTAAAGAGCCTCCGGGCTTGTTACTCTGCAACCCACAATTTGTGACTTAGATCCACATTTCTGTCCACATCCTTTCTATGTCCTACAAATCACAATAGATCTTTTTCTTTCAAGCACCACATGAACACATAAATTTAAAATTATACTGCTATTTTAAATGTTATAGATATGTAAACAAGGCAGGTAATCCAGCGGTGAAAATAAACAAGAGAAACATTGGCAGTATTACTAAACAGAAAGTATTCAGACCAAAAAAAGAGACAAATCATACCTGCCTCTATTTTTTGGTTTTTGCTTCATTCTGTTTTTATAATTTCCTCTTACTGGTCTCCTTCTGCTCAGGAAAACTGGGCATGTAGATTTTCCATGAGCTTGGGACTGAACGAAACCAAATTATTTGATAAGATGCCAACTCACCTCTACATAACTCTTCACGAAAGGGTCCCAAACTCCAGGAGTTTTAATCAGTGCATTGAAGTGTATAGATGTTTTCCAGCCGTGACTGAATATATTTTGGGCTTCTGTGTTGTAAGCATAATCATCCTTATCTGCCCAAAGATAAGTGATTTTTAAAAGTCATTCATTGTTGAAGAACTGTTCAGTCAGTAATCAGAAGACCCACATAAAAAGCTCAGGTTCTGATGGCGTAAATGCCTATAAATATGGGAAGGAAAACTAATTCCTTTTTTTATTTTGGTACCATGAATCAAACTCAGGACTTTGTGCTTGCCAGGCAGGTAGGTGTTCATGCCACTGAGCTATCTGCTTGACCCAAAGTACAAATTCTTCCCAAAGTAAAAATAGAAAAGAATTGCTCAACTTATCCTATGAGGTCAGTGCAACCTGGACACCAAAATGTGTAAAACACAAAACACTGCAGGTCAGTCTCTCAGGAATATAGATACAAACCCCTCAAGTCACCAGCAGAAATGAGTGTAGCCACAGACAAAAAAGACCCACATGGGACCTATGCCAGGAAGACAAGGCTGGCTCAACACCTGAAACTCCAATTCACACAAGTAACAAAAAAGATCTATCGATCCAACGCAAACCACAGGACAAAGGACACAGACCTCATGACCACCTCAACACAGCAGAAAACCTTCATGATGAAAGCACTGCAGTCCAGGAGTAGAAGCAGCTTCCTCAAGCTCATGTGCCGCATCCACGAGAAGCCCACAGCTACCAGCAAATGTGGGGAGCAAGTGGAGGGCTGCGCCTTAGGGTGGCCGAGGTCGGCTCGGGGGATTTCCGCAGACGTGTTCTTTAGCTGTAAATATCGCCTAATAAGGTAAAGACAGGCGCCGCCTAACCAAGGCACTCCCTGTCAGCCTAAGAGGAAACGCCAGGTGGCAAGTGGGGATTGGCTGAGTGAGGGTACTAAAGGGCTTGACGGGACGTGCTCGGGGCAGTCGCAACACCATGTAAAAGGAAGCTTAATAAAGACGTGTGTGAAGGAAGAACGGTGGTCGCGTGTCATTCTGCAGGCAGGAAGCGCGCGACAAGTGGTGGCCCGTACGGGGACGCAAAGTCCTCCGCCGACCGGATCCAGAACCTTCACCCAGGAAGCCAGCCGCTCATGGCAACAGGTCAGGAGCGGGACCCCGTTGGCGCCCCGGGGGGAATAACTTTAAGGGCTCACCTGGTAGATAACAGGGAGCGATCGCCTTTCGGCTACTCGCCTTTGAGCGAGGGGGTTCTCTACCGAGAACAGATTGCCTTTCGGCTACTCGCCTTTAAGCGAGGGGGTTCTCTACCGAGAACGGAACGCCTTTCGGCTACTCGCCGTGAGCGAGGGGGTTTCAAAAGTGAAACCAAAAGAATAGTGCCTCTTGCGTGCAGCGCGAGAAGTGAGGATGGGAGCTTCGCCATCACATCCCATTGTTGGGGTCCTGAAAGGGCTTCTCAATACCAAGGGACTTAAGTTACGCACCCAGACCCTTGAGGGTTTTTTGAAAGACCTGGATAAGGCGGCCCCATGGTTCGCCGATACAGGGAGCCTTTCGCTCCCGTCGTGGGACAAACTTGGAAAAGACCTAGAACGTGCCCAAAAGGAGGAAATCATAAGGGGAGGCACAGTCCCGCTTTGGAGGCTGGTGCGCAGCTGCCTAGAAAATCGTAAAAATGATTCCCTAGTCCTTAGTGGTGAGGAAGCTTTGCACCAGCTTAAGGAGGAGCGATCAGAGAAGGGCAGCTGCACAGGTAGTGTGAGCCGCACAGTACCAGAGGCTAGGAGGAAAGAGCAAATTATTCCCAGGTGGATGATAGACCCAGAGGAAAAGGAGGGGAAATCCAGTTCCGAGGAAAGCGATTCAGAAGCCACCCCCACCGATCCTAAGGAGGCAGATTTGAGCTTCGGAAGCCTTGAGAACATTGTCTTTGGGAGGCCCTCACATGAAAAGGAAAAGGAAAGAGAGGAAGTGCCCTGTAGCCGCGCCCTCGGAGATACTGCCGTCAGCGCCGCCTGCCTACGGGGTGGTGGGGGGGGGTGGTGGCACTGTTGCCTACAGAGGGTGTGGGGGGAGATACACGAGCTTGGCACCACCTTCCCTGTGTTCCAAGACACACAGGGCAACAGATGTCACCAATCATTGGATTGGAAGCAGGTTAAAGCCCTGGCCAAGTCCGTATCTACGGACCTCAGGCCCCCTTCACCATGGCCCAGGTGGAGGGCATGCATAGGTTTGCCATGACCCCAACAGATTGGAAAAATTTAGCAAAATCATGCCTTTCCCCTGGTCAGTACCTTGATTGGCGCACCTCCTACCAGGAGTTTGCAATAGAGCAGGCAGCCGAGAACGCAGCGGCTGGCAATCAGTACTGGGATAAAGACATGCTGTTAGGGGAAGGACGATATGCTGCTGATCAAAGCATTTATCCTGAGGCTGTCTATGCACAAATTAATGGTTTAGGTGTTCGC
>PVKA01032549.1:0-25223 GCA_004027165.1 Ctenomys sociabilis
TCTTTCTTTCTTTCTTTCTTTCTTTCTTTCTTTCTTTCTTTCTTTCTTTCTTTCTTTCTTTTTCTTTTTTTCCTTTCTACCCCTCTCTTTCTTCTGTCCATCCATCTGTCTGTCTGTCTTTCTTGTATTTAGTACAGAGCCTCCAGGGTCTCACTACACAGATCAGACCCATAGTTATCTGCCTGTTTTCAGCCTCCCAAGCACTGGGATTATAGGTGTTATCATGCCCAGTTTCAGTCACTGCCTGCACGTGCCCCTGGGTGGGGCTGGCAAAGCACACTGGGGACTGAATCTTGGTCCCTGTGCTCTGACTATATACATTTCATACGTGGTCATTCTGACTTTGGGAACAGCCAGAATGTGCAGCAGCCAGATCCTGTTAATGAAGTGTAACGTTTCTTATGTACCTGCCTTTACATTGGATGGTACTCAGTAGCAGGAGTCACCATATTTTCTATCATGCCTCATAAAGACACTTGTGAAAGAGCACTTCCAGAACTGCTTTAATACAGTTGCAAGAATGATAGGATAAATGTGCTTGAAGCAAGGGGGAGTATTTTGGTTAATGGCAGTGTTTTTACTGTCATAATTTTTAAGAAAAAATTTTTTTGGCACTGGAAATTGAATTCAGGACCTTGTCTCTGCCAGGCAGACGCTTGTTCCTCTGAGCTATATTTCCAGTGCAACTGTAATAATTTTTAAGTATTTATATTTTGATAATATCTTTTTGGTCCAAATGAGGAGTCACTTTTTTTTTTTTTTTTTTTTTTTTTTACAAAAATGACTTCCAAGTTCCTCCCAAAAGAAAACACAAATCATGCTTTAATGAGCAGCAGGTTAAGGGATTCTACCTGTGCCTGTCCCCCTGGTGGTCTCTGAGTATGTTATGACTGTGTCACTTCCTCATTACTCATACCCAAACCTGAACTCTCTTGGTTCTTTCAACTTCATCACTTCTGTATTCCAAGCCATCATTATACCTGGCAAAATATTTTCTTCATGATCAATACTAGTATTCCTGAGCTCCTTAATCTTTTCTCCACACTACTGCCAAAATGATTTAAAAAAAAATTGAAATCACATCATCACATTCTTGCTTAAAATACTCAGTGACTATCCATCCAGTTAAAAGAAAGTTTGCTTACCATAGACCATAAATTCATAATTTTGCTTTTACCTTGCACATTATCTTTTTCTGTTACATTTCTTCTGCATTCCTCCAGTCACCAAGCCACCTTACAGTTCTTTTTTTAAATTATATTTATATTTATTTTTTAATTGTATTTTTTTACACCTTACAGCTCTTTTTCAATTACAAATGAAAACATCTAATGTGGTAGTTCCAACATTTAACTCTGTTATAAATTGCACTTTCTTTTTAAAATAAAGACTAATTAGAGAGTATTCAAATTCAACCGCTGGCCCTAGAGTATAGGCTTGACAAAGATAGAGAAAAGTTTGGGCTTTCATAGGGCAAATTTTAACTGCATATGCTGCATTCATTAGCCAGTAGACTACTGTTATTTATACATCGTGAAAGAGCTTTATTCTTTTATTTGGAATTTTCTATTTCACTTTAATGAACATAGCTTCATTAACTTAAAAAACATTATCAATTAGGACATTTTTCTGATGTATTTTCCAAGAATGTATTTAGAATGCAGTGTACTAAAGATTGAATTGCATTTCCATTTGCTTCATAATACTTGGAGAAGAAATTAGAACTAGATAGCTTGAAATGCAGTTGTCATAGGTTTCCTCATTAACTTTTTTCTGTTTAGTGAAAGGAAGTAATAAATCGCTTCAGATTCTATTGCTGGAGGTTGGGAATGTAGCACAATGACAGAGCATCTATTTAACATGATGGGGACCCTTGTTTCCATCCTCAACAAACTTGTCCCCTCCTCACACAAATTATCTCTTTCACTGCTGATTATGGCAACAGACTGCCACAATTTAAGATAATGAAATGCTTCTTGAAAAGCTATTTAATAATTCCTCTCCTACTCTGCTAATGGGAGTATAAAACTGATCATTCAGGGAGGGACAAGTGTCAATCCTAACCTTTATAAATACCTTCCCTCTCTGATCCTGCAATCACGACAGTCTCAGTCAGCTTCATATGCAGCTCATCAGAGTCACTACTAATTTCTTACAGTGGCACGGGTGCAGACGCAGCAGGACTTAAAAGGCTGCTTCACGGGCAGCAAGAAGCCCCTTGTGGGTGAGCAGCAAAATGCAGGATCCAGCCCTGTCAGCTGTAGGCTAAGGTGTGGACTCATAGGCCAACTGTACCACTGATCTGAGACCTCCGAAAGCTGGCTGCAGCAGCCTCCGTGTGTGCCCTGACTAACCAGAGGAAACCGGCTGGGGACAGCCACAAGTCTGTGAGAGGAGGACCCACCACCCATTTCCGGCCGTGGCCAACAAGGTTATTTATCCTGTTAGCCTATTTTATGGCTTTCTTATATTAAGAAATGAAAATTTTCCTCAGAAACAAGAGGTGGGTGGAGAAATCTGTGTATTCTCATTTAGATGTTCTGTAATTTGCGCGTCTCATGTACTCTGACTAGTTGTAAAAATGGCAGACACTAGGTTAAGGGCCCAGGGTAGACCATGGAAAAATGAAGAAAAGTTATCTGACAGGTTTTGGTCTTTAAAATGCAGAGTTCACTCAGTGGAAGGCCTTTCAAGTTTGTCAGGTAATAAAACGTTAGACAGTATAACAGTAGGCCTGGGCTTTGGGGAAACAGAGAAAAGAACAGTCGTCACAGGGTGGAGATGCGATTCAGTCAGGCAGCGTCAGGGCAGCGCGCACCACGAACCTCGTGGAGCTTTCCCGCGCGCCCGCTCTAGGGGCGGAGAACCCGGATGGAACCGCCCCTGCAGCCCCACGTTCTTCGAAGGGCACCGCAGGGCGGAGTTGCCCTCTTTTCCGTAGTCTGATTGGTTCATTTCTGAAGGCTCCTCCTCACGATTGGACGTTGCCCGTGTCAGTCACAGAACGTAGCCGATTTCTCAGCTTGTTGCCAGAAAGCGACGGCGTAGGCAGCTGACTAGACGCGCTGTGTCTTAGTCTGTGGTCGCGCGCTCTTCGTGAGGCTGTGAGAACCAGCCTCCGGCTTCTGGGCTGCAGGGCCTAAAACGAATCTTGTCGGGGCGGCTTGAGAACTAATAGGGGCGTCCAGGCATTGTCGGCATCCCACTGAGCGCCATGTCCTGGATGTTTAAGAGGTGAAGGGAAACTGAGGGGGGTGGGGCGGCGGAGCTAGCGGCCCGGCGGCCCCCCTAATGAACCTGACCTTCCGAGGCGTTTCCTCCGCGTTACCAGCGCTCTGTGTGTAGTTCGTATTCCTTCTGTTAGTCGTTTGTGAAGCTACTAGAAAAATAAATGCAGTGTCTTGGTGTCTAGGAGCTGCGCCCCTGGCGAATCTCTTGCCCGGGCCTTGCGGAATCTGTCACGCACTTGGGGGCGGAGGTCTCGGGCTCGGAGCTTCTCTCCTGATGCTTTATTCAGTAGAATATCCATTATATACTTTCTGGTGCGGTAGGGGTCGTGATGGAATAGAGGGCTAAGACAACCTTCATCCCGAAGCAGAGCACAGTTTCTGTGCATGCACAGGCTTGCAGACCTGTTTTTGTAGAGGATTTTAAAGAGGTATGTGAGAGGTGGAAGGAAAACGTAGAGCACGAAGTGGAAGCTTCCCAGAGGCCCCCAACACATACCTCACTTTTCATTATCCAAAGTGATTTTCGTGCCTTTCCTGAAATCATGTAAGAGGGGTTTGGGGAATTTCTTTAAGTCAGCGGGACAGGGAAGTGATGAGGTCAACTATGTCTTCGTGGTTCGGGACAGCAAAGTAGCTAGCCTTCTTCCTTGTAGAGTGTGGATAACTCAGTTGGTATGGATATAAGGTTTTCTCCCTCATTCCTACCAACGGTGCTTCAGGATAGCTTGTTGTCTGTAAGTCCAGAACACCCAAATTTGATTAATTCTTGTATTTGCAGTTTGGTTGGGTCCATTGATTCTGAGGGGGAAATACACATGAAGAATTATATGGGTCCATGTTCAGTGCTAGTTGAGTCTACCAGAGTTTGTGGTTGAATTGTGCAGAATTGGACTGCTTGTCCTGGGTCCCCAGAGCTGGTTCCTAGACCCAGGGTGATTGTTGCTAAATTTTGAGTGCTTGCTGCCCTCGTGAGAGTATGGTAAAAGTAGTAAATACTAGAAGATGTGCTTTTTATCTTTTTCCATCTTGTTTATTTGCAAACCAAAAATGACCAGATAGTGACTTAAATAAGCCTAGCTCATTTTTAGGCAGAAGCTATGACAACTGCCCTTGAATCAGGGCAGTTGACTGGAGCCACTTCCAGAGCCTCTGATGGTTGCTGGCTACTGGCCCAAGACTACATGGTTGTGAATCAGTCTGCCTGTGAAGAATTGGTATGGGGAGGAAGCTGTTTTCAGCAAAGAACAATTTTATCATTGCTGAGCTAATCATGGTGGGAAAATGAATGCGCCATAAGAATACCTGAATTGCATTTTTTAAATTTGAAGAAACACCAAACTCTGTACAGAGAATTTTTTACAAAGGCAAACCTTTTAATTCCATGTAGCCTACTCTTAATGTCTGGCTGAATGACTACAGGTAGGTTATTGTGTGGGTGAAAGTCCTTATTTTGACCGTAGTTTGCACGTGGGCAGAATAAATACTACAGTATTTAGACCTGCTGCAGCTGTTCCATAGCCACATAAAATAGGATAAATAGTATGATGCTATTCTTTAGGTTGATGGCAGTCAGTTAGAACAAGTGTAATATTCTCTACCTTATCTGTAGCTATACAGAAAAGCAAAAAATAAAAGCCTTATGAAAACAAGGCAATGATACTAAAACTTTTTTTTCTTTTGTCTTTTTGAGGCAGGGTCTCACTATGCAGTTTAGGCTGGCCTTGAGCTCACTTTGTAGCCCAGGTTGGTCTCCAATGCACTGTGTTCCTCCTGCTTCATTGTCCTGTTTGCTGGGATTATGAGCATGTGCCATCATGCCCGGCTTTTATTTTTATTCTTTTCTATTTTTTTTTTAATATTTATGTATGTATTTATTTATATGTATTTTGTTCAGGGTCTCACTATGCAGCTTGGACTTGTATTGATACTCCTGTTTTCAGCTTCCTCAGCATTGGGATTACAGGTGTGCGCCACCAAGCCTTATCTTCGTTGGCCTGCTCAGCTTACGCCGGGGGTAGGACCAGCACAGTTTGTGATGCCTAAGCAGGCACTTAGTTTGCTGAGCTGTCTTGCCAGCCCTATTTTTATTCTTATTTAAGGGTTATTTTCTGGTTATTGTGGATCTGTAGTTCAGGCTATGTTATTAAAAATCTAATATATGAAGTATTTGGATTGAATTCATGTTTTGCCCCATGCTGTTGTATGTATTGAATGTAATTATTATAAACTGTACTTTACAACTTTTTTATTTTATATTTTCTTACATAAATTATATAACCCCTTTAGCATTGATGCTAGAGTAAAATTATATAAATTTCATATTTCAGTATGTAAATTATATAAATCTGCTGGCATAGTTGGATACTGAAATAATGTGTATTTTGTCCAGAGATAAAGTAATGAATACTATGTTATCTGAAAAGATAAAAATGGCTTCATGTATAATAGTTTTGTGTTTTGCAGGTCTTTTGTAGATTAATCAGCATTGAAATTGCAGCATGTAATTGTGATTGTACATATTATGTATATTTACATTTATTTTTATTTTATTTTATTTTTTTTCTTTTTGAGACAGGGTCTCACTATATAGTTCAGGCTGGCCTTAAGCTCACTTTGTAGCTCAGGCTGGTCTTGAACTCACAACAATCCTCCTTCCTCAGCCTCCTGAGTGCTGGGATTACAGGCATGTGTACATTTACATTTAAGTATACTTTTTACTGTAAAACACATTCGTGAGCTCTTATTATTTTTTTCCATTTTGAATAGGACCATTGGTATAGTAGATGTAATACTAAATAGGCTTTTTGGAGGTCTTCTCTGTAAAGTCTTGCTTTTTTTGTATTTTAGTACAGGGTCTACAGGGTCTCACTACATAGATGGGACTTGTAGTGATCTGCCTGTGTTCAGCCTCCCAAGAGCTGGGATTACAGGCATGTGCTGCCACACCTGGTCTCAGTCGCTGTAGCAGCATGCCGGGGATTGAACCCCAATCCTTGTGTGTATCTAAGCAGGTGCTTTAATCTGCTGAGCTATTTGACTGGCCCGTGAATTCTTGTTTTAACGAGAGAAATTATTATTATTTAAAAAAATTATTTATTTGATAGGGTGTCTCATTTTGGCTCATAGTGATCCTCCTGTCTCAGTCTCCCCAGCACTAGGATTACAGGTGTGAGCCACCAAAACCAGGTGCTGGGATTCCACGGCCAGCAGAGCATATGGTACCAGGGATTGAACTCAGGGCTTGTGCTTATCTGGCAGGCACTCAAACCGCAAACTATCTCCCCAGCTCCCAGAGTAGTTAAAAGTCAGTTTACAGAAGAGCAATTTTCAATCTGTTTATAGTGATTCCTATGTAAGATTTTATTTGTGTGAGAAAACTATTGACCTGTAAATATTAGCCCATGGTCTTTGAGAAATACTTAGTTAAAATATTGTAGTTTCACTGTGCTTTTTCTTTTTTTTTTTTCTACTAGGGATCCTGTTTGGAAGTACTTACCAACTGTACAGTCTGGAGTCCATGGAAATTGTCCACGACTACCATATCCAACTTTCTTTCCACGTTTTGAATTCCAAGATGTTTTTCCTCCAGATGAGTTCCTAACTAGTGATGAAGAGTTAGATTCAGTTATGTTTGGAACTTTGCGAGGTCATGTGGTTGGGCTACGATATTACACAGGAGTAGTGAGTATAAAAATAAGATAATATGTTAAGTTGTGATGAATTTATGATATTGGTCTAGGAAACATGTACAATTAATATTTTACTTTAATTGAAATAAATGCAAACGAGATAATATGCCGACTTTGATCTTTTGTATTTGTGTCAAGTTTAGAGTGTACAAAACACTTTTGCATGCATTATCATTTAATCTGTACAGTAATTGAAATAGAACATCTGTTATCCCTTTTCTGAGACTAGAAAACTGTAAAGCTCCAGAAGTTAAAGGATTTGCCCAAAGTACACTGGTTCTATATGGTAAAGTTTTTTTTTTTAAGTATTAGATACGCAGTAGCTTAGACTCATTGATTCTCCTGTTTTTGCCTCCCAATGCAAATGCCTGAGGTTGAAGGCCTGCGTACCACAATGGGCCTCACATTATGTCCAGTTTCAGTGGTTGGCTGATCACACGCCCAGGGAGTGTGGCCAGTGTGGCAGTTGGTATGGAGGATAGAACCTGGTCCCTGTACATGCTTAATTAGGCAACTGCTTAGTCTGCTGAGCTATCTTGCTGGCCCTATATAGTGAGTTTAGAAAATGACTCTCAAGTCCTTTGCTTTTTCTTGCTCCTGAAAACATTTAATATTTTTCATTTATTCGTTTGTACTTATACAAGGTCTACAGGGTCTCTCTACCCAGATTTGATTTGCAGTGATCCTCCTGTTTTCAGCCTCCCAAGTGCTGGGATTACAGGAGCACACTACCATACCCAGTCTTAATTGCAGTCTCAGCACCCCTTGGGTGTGGGGCCAGCACAGCAGGCTGAGGATCGAACCCCAGCTGTGCATCTGCCTAAGCAGATGCTTTAATCTGCCGAGCTATGTGGCCAGCCCATATTTTTCATTTAGAATGTTTTAGCTTTTACTAAAGAGTTGTCTTATTTAGGTCCTTTTTTGTTGTAAGAATATTTTGTACTTTTTTTTCCTGTGTGTGTTCTGTTTTTTTGGGGGGGTATCAGAGATTGACCTCCGGACCTTATGATTGCCAGGTAGGTGCTTATGCCACTGAGCTATCTTCCCCACTCTGAAGTCAGTTTTTTGATTGTCTGAAGTTTGTTCTACAGAACTCTTAGGAAGAGTTCTATGCTTTGGATTTATTTAGTCTTTTATTGTCTCATATTTATTTTGGAGATTGTCTGGTGATAGTTTGAAATGTATAGTCTGGGGGCTAGGGAGATGGCTCAGTAGAATAAGTGCTTACCTGGTAAGTGTGAGGGCCTGAGTTCAATCACTGGTTCCACAAAAAAAAAAGAAGAAAAGAAATGTATTAGCTGATTCCAAGCCAGGGAATCAGCATGGCAGAGTAGAAATGGTTTATGTTGGGGCAGGGGAGATGGCTTAGTGGGATAAGCGCTTCCCTGGCAAGCAGAAGGGCCTGAGTTCAATCCCCAGTCTCCCCCTCCAAAAAAGAGAAATGGTTTATGTTGTGGCAGGCAGGAGACAGTGAAGCTTCCCTTTCTGCCCTTTTGTTTTTCCTTCCCCTTTTATTTCATTCAGGCTGCAAGCTATTGGTTGATGCCACCCACATTCAGATTGGGTCTTTCCTTTTTAGTAAATCTATCATTCATACTCAGAACTATGCTACATTAGTCAGTGGACAGATCCAGTATCACACATCCATGCTTCAGTCACTCTCAAGAGCCCCACCTGTGGGTACATGAGACTTTGAGAGGATGTCTAGTTACTGGCCATCATAACATTCTGCCTCTGAACTTCAGAAGATTCTTGTACGTCTCTATGCAAAATGCGTTGCTCCATCTCTTAAGAATTGCCAAAGTCCTAACACTTTCAACATTGTTGAAAAGTCCAAAATTCAAATCTAAATTATTCTCTGAGGTGTAAGGCAAACTCTTAGCTGCAAGTCCCTGTGAAATGAGGATAAAGTTGAACACTTTCAGCATACAGTAGCACAGAGTAAACATTACCAACCCAAAAGGTAGGAATAGTGGGATAGGAAGGTATGGTACTAACACAAATCCAAAATCCAGCAGGGAAAACATTACATTTTTTAGTTTTGTGTCTAGCGCTGGTGTAATGAAATTATAACACTTGCCTGTAAAAATTTTGATGAACACTTGCTCAAGGGAGCTTTCTCATCTACCTCTAAAGTGAGCTTAAAAGCTAAATACAACTGAGCTTGCAGGTGGGTTCTTCTACAAAGCCATCAGATGCATCAAACAATGGTAGTTTTTTTTTTTTGGGAACAAATCTTTGACAGTATTATAGTTTCATTCTATTTCCTCTGATGACTACCATGGTACATGAAAAATCCCAGTAAGGTGATGAAAGTATTGTTAAAAGTTACTAGAGACCTTGGTATTCGGCCATTTTTCTCTAATAAGCACTCAGATTTTTGCCAACCTTTGGTATCTAGAATTCGGAAAGTTGATTTTAAAAGTTTTTCTGTCACTTTTGTGGAGGAGTGATTTTTTTAAAAGTCTTATTCTGTTATGTTCTGTCACCCTTACATGTTTTTTAGTCAAGTGAAATCAAGAGAATGACGTAAGTTTGAGGCTAGGTAGATATATTTTCTCATGCCAGACTCTTGCTGCCTTTTTTTCCTCTGTTAAAATTTTGGAGAATTCAGGCCCAGCAAGCTGCCTGATTCAGATCTTAGCTTTGCAGTTTATTAGCTTTGTTACCTTGAGTAAATTACTACTTTTTTGTATTTTAGTCTCTATGTGAAAGAGGAATGGTAGTACTGATAAGGTTATAAGGATTTAAAACTCACTCTGCGCATTGCATGCAATAAAGGTGAGCTGTTTTTCAGAAGTTAACAGTGGAAATTTTATATGGTATGCATATGAAAAATTTATAAACCTCCCAATGAATGTAAATTAGAAAACAGTATAGAAAAATCATTTGAAAACTACTACTTTAGTATTTCTAGCTTAAGTCCAAATGAATACATTTTTCTGATATGCAGTGTTTATAAATATCATCCAAAAATGATAGAAATCCCAAATCAAGTATAGTAATGTCAAGTTACCACTATTTGTGTTTCTAATGTGATGCTTTTTTTTTTTTTTAGGTTAATGATAATGAAATGGTTGCATTACAGCGAGAGCCTAATAACACGTACGATAAGAATGCTATTAAAGTAAATAATGTGAATGGAGATCAGGTTGGCTATTTAAAGAAAGATCTTGCAATTGCTCTGGCCTATATCATGGACAACAAATTGGCTCAAGTGGAAGGGTAATGTATTTTGAGAGTTTAATTTTAATAATTGTAAGGTGTAGTTACTGTTCAGTTTCTAAAGGTATCATAACACTTTTTTAATCATTGTACCTTTAGTTACCTGTTCATATCAGTTGTCTTTTTATTTTTTGTGTATTTGGAACAGAATCTCACTATGTAGTTCCTTATAGTGATCCTCCTGTTTTTAGCCTCCCTAGTGCTTAGATTATATTTTTTTTGTCTTTTTGAGACAGAGTCTCACTATGCAGTTCAGGCTGGCTTTAAGCTCACTTTGTAGCTCAGGCTGGTCTCGAACTCACAACAATCACCCTGCCTCAGCCTCCTGAGTGCTAGGATTACAGGCATGCACCACCATGCCCGGCAGTGCTTAGATTATAGGTGGCTGGCTCAGTTTGCCCAGAGGCAGGGCCAGAGTGGCATGTGGTGCCAGGGATCAAACTCCAGCCCCTGCACTTACCTAAGCAGGCGCTTAGTCCACTGAGCTATCTTGCCAGCTCTATAGCAGTTGTCTTATCTACTTCTCTTGCCTAGCCATCAAATAGCTATCCTCTCATTTGCGTATTTAATTATTACTATGGCAAAAATAGATTTTGGGTCACATATTTATTAGGTAGTATGTACCATCTTTACAAATTTTGAATTCATGAATTTGGGCATTGTAAATCAGGGGTTATAAGCTGGTAGTAAGTGATTAGCTGGAGATGTTTCATTTTGCTTACACATTGTATTGAACATTAATTTCTAAAATATAACTTATACATATTAATTTTTTTCTAAATGTAAAACATATTAAAAGTCTTGATTAGTGGAATATCTGGCAATGCTGGACATTCTTTTTAACATAATGGTAGTTGACTTGAAAGAACTGAGAAATAGTTTCTTTAGCTATGACATGTGCTCACACTTTTCCACCTCTTTGTATTTTATTTTTTAAAGCTCTCATTCTCATCTTGGTTACCTTTTCTTACAGTCATTTGTGTTTCTGATCTTACTTTAAATATTTAGGATATTTATACCCCAAACCTAGTGCTTAGGATACTCCAAACTTATGAAAAATAAGCACTATCTTTTTTCCTTTTTTAATTCAAGTTTTTCAAGTGTTTTAAAGTTTTTTTTCTTATTTATTTTTAAGAGGGTCTACAGTATGTTCAGGGTCTCAGTACTAGATCGGACTCAGTGATATGCCTGTTTACAGCCTCCTAAGAGCTGGGAATACAGGTGTGTGCCACCACACCTAGTCTCAATTGCTGTCTCAGTGCACCTTAGTGGTGGAACTGGCATGGCAGGACCAGGGATGGATCCCTGCTTTGATCTGCTGTGCTTTTTGGCCAGCCCTTTCCTTTTTTTCTCCTGTCCTGTCCTATCCTGTCCTGTCTTCTTGTGACAGAGTTAACTGTGGAGTTCAAGCTGGTCTTGAACTTAGTTTGTATCTGGCCTCAAGCTTGTAGTGATCCTTCTGCTTCAGCCTACTTCTGAGATTATAGGTATGCTCTACCATGTCAGACTGTTTTTTATCTAGTATTGAGGATAGAATTTTAGTTAATCTTAGGTTAAACTAAGATTTTAACCTAATTTAATTTTAATCCAATGATTAAAATTCTTACAATCGTTTCTTACCCTCCCAGCAGTGAATTGCTTTTATTGGTTCTCTTAGTCAAAGCTGTACTCAAATAAATTTACTGTTTTGTTTATTTTATAATCTTACTTATAAGCTGTCCTTGTGGGTTTTTTTTTTTTTTTTTTTTTTTTTTTTTTTTTTTTTTTTTTTTTTTTTTTTTTTTTTTTTTTTTTTTTTTTCATTTTGCTTTTGCTGTCTTGAGACAGGGTCTTGCTCTGTAGTTCAGACTGACCCTGAACTGACTGTGTAATCCAAACTGGCTTCAAAATCCCTGGTGATCTTTTTGCCTCAATCTTCTGAGTGCTGTGATTACAGGAGTGTCCCATCACCCTTGGCCTTATCATTGTATTTTAAAATACAATGATACTTGTATTTTGCCTCATTCTCTCAATTTCTTTTGGCATTCTTTTTCCCAAATTTGTTCTTATATTGTGGCTTGTTTTATTTCTTGTTCTTTTTCATTTTGAGTCTGCCCAGTGTCTCTTATTTTTTTGCCATGCAGAATATGAAAGGCTTACTTGGATTATGTGGTTAACAGATTCTTAAAATAAAAAATAACTTATAATTTCCTATTTTCTTCTCTCCTGAATATAATAGGGTAGTTCCTTTTGGTACAAATAATACTTTTACGATGCCTCTGCATATGACTTTTTGGGGGAAAGAAGAAAATAAAAAAGAAGTTTTAGATCAGTTGAAGAAACATGGATTTAAATTGGGTCCTACACCAAAACGTAAGTTTAGGATTTAATTTGGTATTATTTTGATTGTAAGATGCAGGGATTACAAAATGTTTATTTTTGAATTTGGTTGGCTTAATTGCTTTGTACCGAAGGCTCCAAATTAAATTCTTTTTGGAGTCTTTGGAGAAATCTCTGAAATTTTGTGTTTTCTTTCAAAATAGTAATGAATGACTAACAATAAGGACAGTTTTTGAGAAATTTGCCATTAGGTGATTTTTTGATGTTTGCAAACATCAGTGTACTTACATGAACTAGAATGGCTATGAATCATTTGAACACACATTCTCACTGGGGCACTGTTAGGTATTTGGTTACTATATTACATGTAATTGAAACATCAACATGGATTGTATGATGTGTTATAGTCACATGTCCATAAAAATACACAAGGGATTCTGATGCTACTCTCCCTTTATTTCTCCCAGTGTTTTTCTGTTAAGCTATATCCTTTGGACCCCCCCCCGACTTCCTTATTTTTTTAATGTTTTTAATCTTTTATTTATTTGGCTTAGTATTTTCCTTTTTTGGCTGGGGGGAGGGTTTACAGGGTGTTCAGGGTCTCACTACTAGATTGGCCTCGAAGTGGTCTTCCTGTATACAGCCTCCAACTGCTGTGATTACAGGGGTGTGCTACCACGCCCAGTCTCAGTTGCTGTCTAAGTGCACCCTGGGGGTGTGACCAGCATGGCAGGCCTGGGGATCGAACTGGCCCCTGCACCTGCTTGCGGGCTCTTTAATTTGCTGAGTTATTTGGCCAGCCCTGTTTATTTATGTGGTAGAGGATCTTTTTTTTTTTTTTTTTTTTTTGTCTTTTTGAGACAGGGTCTCACTATGCAGTTCAGGCTGTCCTTAAGCTCACTTTGTAGCTCAGGCTGGTCTCGAACTCACAACAATCCTCCTGCCTCAGCCTCCCGAGTGCTGGGATTACAGGCGTGCGCCACCACGCCCGGCTCTGGTAGAGGATCTTACTGCACATCTTGGACTGGCATGGTCCTCCTGTCTCAGCCTCTCTAGCGCTGGGATTACAGGTGTGTATCACCAACCCCAGTTTCAGTGGCTTGCACAGAGCATCCAGGGCTTCAGGGTGGCATGGCATGTGGTACTAGGGATCAAATCCAGGTCATTGTGCTTGTCAAGCAGGTACTTAGACCCATGAGCTATCTCCTTAGCCTGACAAAATATTTTTTAAAAGACAGATCTGAGAAAAGCCTGTAATCTAAAATACATAATTTTTTTTTTTTTTTTGCAGAACCAGGGATTGAGCTCAGGCCCTTGCACTTGCCAGGGAGCCACTGAGCCATCTTCCTGGCCCCAGGAATTCTTAACACTGACCAGTAAGAAAGGAAACAATCAGAATAAAAAAGGGGCTAAAGATCTTAATAAATACCTAATTAAAGAAAATATGTATAAGTGATCAAATTATACAGCAAATGTGTAAATTTTGAAAAAAATTATTACAGTGAAAGACACATCACTGTTAGTACCCTTCAGACTGTTCCCTCTTACTTGGAATACACTTTTCCTGTTGTTCTTACCACTTGCTCAAGTCATCCTGGGTGTCCTTTTTCTGTGAAGTTTCCTAGGTGGACTCAAACTTGTGATCTTCCTGCCTCACCTTCCCACTTGCTGGGATTACAGATGTGCACCGCCATGTCTGAATCTAAACATTGTTTTTGATTAATTTAGATTAAAAGAGTCTCCCAAGAGAGAATGAAAAAGGATTGTTGGGCAGGATTATTTAAATTTTGTGGGATTATTTTAATAATGTTTGTAGAGTGATTATTATTTATCTTTAAATTTTCTTTTAGGGCCAAGAATGTACCACAGTAATAGAATGCTTGTTTTTTTTTTTTTTTTTTTCTCTTGGTGCTAGGTAGTAGACCCAGTCAGTACCTTGACTATGCTCAGCAAATATTGTTACCTACATGTCAAGTCCTATGAAAAATTTTTTGTATTTTGGGGGGTCATAATGAGTTGAGTACAAGGCCTTCATTCCTTGCACTTTGTAAGTTTTTGTATTAAAGTAAAATCTTGCTCTGTTTCTGAATTGCCCAGGTTGGGCTTGAACTTGAGGTCCTTCTCTGCCTTACCCTCCCAGCATGCTGAGGTTACAGACATGTAACCATGCCTGTTTGGCAGTGGAAATTTTTCAGCAGTTTTTCTTAAAAATTTATAAAGCTACTTTTTGTTTTTATTTGGTGATTTTATTTATTTATTTTTTTCCCCTGTAAATTGCAGCTGCACGATTTAGTGTGGAAAGTTCTTGGAACTGCAGAAAGGCTGGACCAAGCTACAGTGTGCCAGTTCATCCTGCAGTACAGATGACAGTTGAACAGGTGTGCTTTTCTTTTTATTTTTCTATAATCTAAAAGTAAATTTTAGATGTTGATGGTTGATATTTAAAGGAATAGAATAAATAGGTATATGCTTGTATCAATTATTTTCAGCTATATTATTAAAATTACAATAAAACCTGTTGTATAATAAATAGTATTTAATATCAAATCTATTTATATATTTGGAAATGTTATATAAAAAGGATTGATAGAGAATACAGTATCTCAGTATCCACAGAAATTAATTGTTCAGAATCCTCAGATATATAAAATAACATGGTATTTATATGTATGTGCACATCTTTTGTATACTTTAAATCATTTCTAGTTTTTTTAAATACCTAATATAATGTGAGTACTATATAGTTGCTCCATGTGTTGTTTAAGGAATAAATTTGAGAAGTAGGTATATATTCACATACAATGATCATAGGCTTATTACATTTTTAATTTGTGGCTGGTTATATTTGTAATAAGGAATACTTGCTATATATCCATATATGCACACATTAATAAATACAGTAAAAACATGCTCACAGTTGTGTATGTGTGACAAGGTCTTGCTTTGTAGAAATGTAGTCAGGCCTTGAACTCACTGTGTAGCCCAGGCTGGCCTTAAACTCAACATATTCTCCTGTCTTAGCCTCCTGAATGTTGAGATTACAGGCGTATTACACTACACTTGGAAATATGTGGGACATTTTTGAGTTTAAAATTTAGAAGTTTATGTAATAATTCTGTTTTATTTATGGATTATTTTGCTTCTGGGAGTTGAACTCGGGACCTTGCACTTGCCAGGCAGGCGCTTATGGTGCTGAGCTATCTCCTTGGTCCTAAGTAGTAATTTTAAACATTCACTACTCCTTTTAGTAAAGTTGCAAATGTAGTACTAAAAAATTAATTCAGTCTTTGGCATTATACTACTTTTCACTTTGTCTAATTTGTAAGCTGTTATCCAGAGTTAGTCTGAAAAAACTTAGACAATAATACCAATCATTTTAAAGTGGCTAGGGAGATAACTTGATGGTTTAAGCCCCTGCCTGGCAAGTGCAAAACTGGGCACCCTGGGTATGCTTGGCCACTGAAATCGGGCATGGTGGCACATACCTGTAATCCTAGCACTGAGGAGACTGAGACAGGAGGGTCACTGTGAGTCTGAACTACATAGTGAGACCCTGTAACAAATAAATACATAATTAAAATTTTTTTGATGTCTCTGTCCACAACTGTTAACATTTTTGTTTTCCAATTGTGGTTACCCTATTTTTTTCTGCTTGTTGTTAGACAGTCTTAAGCTTGTGTCAGGTGGGCAAGTTGTAGACAACCTCTGCTAACTTCTTAAACCTATTTTGATACTTTTTTTTTTTTTTTTTTGAGGGAACTGGGAATTGAACTCAGGCCCTTGCACTTGCCAGGGAAATGCTTATTCCACTGAGTCATCTCCCCAGCTCCTATCTTGATACTTTTTATAGGCTGTTTTATTTTGCAAAAGTAATTGCAGCACATATATATTGCTGTGAAATTGGATTCGATCAATTTAGATGGCCAGCTAAGTTAGCATAATAATGAAATACAGATGTTTTATAGCACATAGTTATTGTGTTAATAAAATGTCATTGACTTACAAAAGGGTCTTATGTGTTTTTTAGGACTGCCAAAATAGTTTGAATGCAACTAAAAGAAATATAATTTTAACAGCAGAAAGAATCTTGGTAACTGTCTAAATTTAGTTAATTCCTTTCATTTTATAGGAATAAGATATTACACAAGTCCAAAAAGGTTAAGTGCCTTGCTCAAATGTATATATGCTTTTTGTGCCAGAACTTAGACTGAAACCCAGACTTACAACCTCTGTCATCATTTTTTGTTATTTGGGACATTGAGCTTGTTAGGCAGGTGCTATACTGTTGAGCTATATATGCTTGGCTCTGTCCCCTCTTTTAAAAATTTAGTGTGGAAGATCCAATCCAGGTCCTTCTACAGTTACCTGCTAGGCAGGCATACTGTACCTCTAGCTGCATGCAGCTATATATCTTATAATTCTTTTCTGTTTCCTTCCAGATATAGTAAGGTATTATTTATAACAAAATTATCTGTTCATTCTACCTTCAGTGAGCAGTGTAGTATCTCAGAGTTAATTTATATACCTTTTGACATTTGATTCTTTTAACTAGCTAATTTGAAACCTTTGAATTAGGTGTAATTATTCTCTTAGTTAATTTTTTTTATTGAATTTAGTTATATTTTTAATGTGTCGTTGCTGTGTATTGTAGCTTAAAACAGAATTTGACAGATTATTTGAAGATTTAAAAGAAGATGATAAAACTCAGGAAATGGAACCAGCTGAGGTATTGTACCATTACTTTTTGTTTAAAGTGACAAATTTTTAAATATATCACTAATTTGTACTTTTTTTTATCATAAATCACTTTCTTCTGCTTATGGGAACAAAACAGACTTAATGTGTCTTTATGACATTTTGTTTGTAGGCTGTTGAAACACCATTGCTTTCACATCAGAAACAAGCTCTAGCTTGGATGATTTCACGAGAAAACAGTAATGAACTTCCACCATTCTGGGAACAGCATAATGACTTCTACTATAACACAATAACAAATTTTTCTGAGAAGGAACGACCAGAAAATGTTCATGGGGGAGTTTTAGCTGATGATATGGGCTTGGTAATTTTTTTTTTTTCTTACTATTAAAATCTTTGTGATTTTGCTTTTTGTAGAAAGTAATTTTGAAGTTGAAAGATAGGTACCAGTTTAGGACTAGATTTTACTTTCAATGTAGAAAATAGTACTTTTATTGTCTTTATTACTGAAAATAATGCTGAATTTTTTGTTTGATTCCTTTAGGAACAAGTCAAATAATTATGTAACAGTTATATTTGTCTTTTTTTATTCTTTGAAATTCAGAATGTGTCTCTTAAAGGTTTACTTTTAAAAAGAGATGGGGCGTGGTATAGTTTAAGTAGCAGAAGTTTTGAGTATAGTCCCTGACATGCCAAAAACCACTGCAAAGATAGTAAAGACAATGTTATGTGAAATTGTATTTTATTAGAAATACTGTGTTATGTATACTATTCAGTAGATGTCTGTAGTTCCTTTGTTGAGCAGTTTTTATACATTTTAGCCTCATAACCCTTTATACATTTAAAGTTTATTGAGAAAGACAAAGAGCTTATATTTTTGTGAGCTATCTCTGTTGATATACATATATTAGGCAAAATTTTTTTTTGTCCAGGTTGGTTCCAAACTTGGTGATTGTCCTACCTCAGCCTCCTAAATTTTGTGCCACCATCATGACTGGCTTAACATTTATTTAAAAAAACAACAACAGTTTTTAATGTAAAAAGGATATTGACAGAAACTTGTTCTTTAACAAAAGTGGCTGCTTGTGGTGGCATACACCTATAATCCTAGCATTTTTGGAGGCTGGGACAAGTGAACTGCAAGTTTCAACCCATCCCTGGGCATTGTAGCAACTTGGCAAGTTCACAATAAAAATTAAAAAAAAAGAGCTGATGATAGAGCCCAGTGTAATGACTCTGGGTTCATTTACCAGTGTTAAAAAACAGAACACATAAATAATATATTTTTAAATGAAAAGTAGCTATTCCAAAATAATCACTGGTATGCATTTTGCAGATCTTTTTGATGTTGACTGAATAGGTAATAGTTGAATTTTTGTGTCTGCTTTTTCAGTTGAGAGTACGTCAATTTTGGATGTTATATATGAAGGAAATTTATCTGTAGACATGGTTATAATGGGAAGACTATTTTAGTAGCTTTTAAAAATAATTTTATATTTCTTTTTTGGTTGTTGTATTGGGTATTAAGCCCAAATCCTTTGCACTTAGCTGTATTTCCAGCCTTTTTTACTTTTTATTTTGAAACAAGATCTTGCTAAGCCACTGTGCCTATTCTGATTGTAATATTCCTGCTTCAGCCTCCCAGGATGCTGGGATTATAGGTGTTCCTCACTATTCTGCTATAGATTTCTTTTATACACTAAACCTTTTGCATTCAATGCTTTATATAGCACTGGTGTAGTTGTGAACCAAGTAAGGTCTTATAAAAATAGTTCTAATCTCATATTTTACTGAAAGTCTTGGGGACTAGCTAGGAGTATGTAGATCACATTTTGAAAACTGCTATTTTACAGTCTTAAAATTGTCCAGAAATTATTATGTATTGCTTTGTATACATTGCAGTCCAAAAATACTGAAAAATTAACAGGTTTATGTTGAAGAAAAATGCCCACAGAGTATTATATCCATATACTTAGGATCATTTGTGACTTTTAAGTTTGGTATTACCACTGTATTAGATTTAATAAAAAATTGGTCTTTATATGCATACTGTAACTACTAATCATTTTAAATTAACTTGAATAGATGACAAACTAGTACGTATAAATAGTTTCATGATAAAACTAATAGTTCAAAGTTGAATGTAGAATGTTAGACCAATATTCATGGAATAACATTTCACTAAGATGCTTACAGTATTTTATGTTGTAAATCAGTTAATTATTACTAATGTACTGAAATGCATTTCAGTACTTGATTATTTAAAACCTAATATGGAATGTTTTCTGATCAATTGGGTTTCAGACTTTAATTATCTTATCATTTATCTTTTCAAAACATTTTAAAGGGTAAGACTCTTACAGCTATTGCAGTAATCCTTACCAATTTCCATGATGGCAAACCTCTTCCTGTTGAAAGAATTAAGAATCAACTAAAGAAGGTAATGTATTAGTAAATTTTCTGTGCAGTCATTGGCTTACTGTCAAACCTTTTAATAAAGTTTCATTTAAATATAATTGGCAAAATATTGATAATCATTTTGAAAAATGTTATCTTTTTGAAAAATGTTATTAATGGTATCTTGTTTTTTAAGGTTGAAAATATAATTTGGGGGGATAATTGATAATATATATTAAAAACCTTAAGTGTTCTTGACCTAATCAGTAATTTCTAAGAAACTAAACAAGTGCTCAAAACCCAATATTTGCTAAATGGAAGTGTAAATATTTCCCCACGTTATTGTAAGGACTTAATTATTTATTTTTTTGGTGGAACTGGGGACTGAATTCAGGCCCTTGCACGTGACAGGCAAGTGCTTACTCTACTGAGCCATCTCCCCAGCCTCCACATGTTATTTTAAAGGTAGATAATTTGAAATGTTTTCAGATATATTAAATAATGCAAAGAATTCAGTAGTATGCAACCACAAAAATCTTCGTTTTGAAGACTATTTTCATGAATTATGGGTGACTTGATATATAGCATATGTATACATATATACAGTGTGTATATACACACACACACACACACACACACACACACACACTGTTATATTCAGCTGCAGGGGATTAAAAATTAGCTTAATGAGAAAAATGTTGAAAGGAATAATTGTTTCTTTGTCCTTTAGTTGAGAATACCAAAAACTTAAAATAGAAAATAGGAAAAATATATGTGGAGATGTCTTTTTGAGCTCCTCCGAACTGCTAGTCTCATTTTTTTAATTTTAGAGAGGTTTTCAGTTTCTCATGCCAGAGAAACAGTGCGATAGTCACATGTGTGTCTGATTTATTTCGCTTAACAGTATGGTCTCAAGGTGCATCCATTTACCTAGGAATGTCTCAGTTTTATTCTTCATGGCAGAGTAGTACTGCAGTGTATAAAACAACAGTATAAGTAAGGACCAAAATGTGTATTAGTTATTGTGAAATATAAAGCAGATATTCAAATGGGCATGGGGGAAAGGAAAGAAGGGAAAAAGTGAGAAAAGAAGAAAAAATGAAAACAAAACTTTGGTAAATGAGGAGGGCAGGAGGGCTTGAAAGGAGGGTAGAAGAATGGGAAAAAAGAATCAAGTTGTATCATATACAGGTAAAAATTCTGTGATAAATATATGTAAAAGGTACTAATAAAAATTTGATTAAAGAAAAAATTTTAGGCTGCATATCAGTGTGTTGATACCTTTTTGAAGTTTTATTAATTTCTTTGCCTAGTTGCATTTCCTTATTTCTCTCTCTATTGGCTGTCACACCTGCTAGTTTCAGATTTAGTTCTGCAATAGTTGAAAGAACCTATTGTAATAGTTTCTGTCTTGTTAGTCCTATTTTTGGTTATAAAACTGAAGTTCTAGGATTACCAGAATTGTTAGAAGCATGTAAGAGTGTTCACACCTTCAGTGTCAATTATCAATTGAACAATTAACAATTATAAGAATTTTCTTTATTTTTCTATTGATTAGCAGTCCTTATAAGTATTAAAATTTAACTAATTGTATGGTAGGGAGGTTTGAAGATACTTAATTTGCTACACTAATTTAAATGGAAAGATTTAAATCATTTAAAATATTTAAATGTAATTTTTTTTTTGGCCAAGGATTTACTGTGACAAAAATGTCACCACTTTAAATATTTCAAGCTGAAAGTGTCATAGATTAAAACTTTTTAGATTTGAACATAGTATGGTTTGGTATAGGTGAACTTTATAGGAAGTTTATCTTGGAACTGTGAAAACTTGCTGAGTAAAGTCATTTTATATATTGACTAATGTAAAGGGTATCCTTTATATGTCAATAAACATAAATGGTTATACTAGTGGTTGAGAACTCAATGGAAAATTTGATGAAGAATACTAATGAGGGTACTTTTAACAATCTGTTGGTGCTAATGATTTAAAAATGTTTATATTTTGGGTTTTTCAAATTCAACTGAACAGTTACCGATGTTTTTCAATGTATTTAGTTCAGGGTCTACAAGGTCTCACTACACAGATCGGATTTATAGTGATCTTCTTGTTTTCAGTCTCCCAAGCACTGGGATTACAGGGGTGCACCACCATACCCGTTCTCAGTTGCTGTCTCAACGCATCCCAGGGTGAGGCCTACACAACATGTTGAGGATTGAATCTGGCCCCTGTGTCTGCCTAAGCAAATGCTTTAATCTGCTGAGGTATCTGGCTGGCCAGACAGTTATCAACTTAAAGGACTCAACTCTTTTTTTTTTTTTTTGTAGTGAAAAGCTACTTCATGATAGGCAACTGTTCCCCTAAGCTAAATTGGTAGTCTGAGTTTAATAAGACTTTATGAATTGTTTAAAATTTTATTTTTATAGCATCTTTTAGACTTAGCATGTCATTGATACATTTTGAAACATATGGGGAGGCACAGAAACAAAGAAAAAGGAAAACCTAGGGTTGGCAGGAAAACCTCTTGGTGGGAAAAGAGGACAATCTGGGACATATTCAACTTTTTTTTTTTTTTTTTTGACTGAACCGGGGATTTAACTCAGGCCCTTGCACTTGCCAGGGAAGTGCTTATTCCACTGAGCTATCTCCTGGGACATATTCTCTTAAATCTGTCTACCCCGGTAATATTGGCCTTATGAAAGATTTATTTACTGACTAGGAAATCTTGGCATGAAAAGTTCATACAGTAGTCTAGGGATTTTTTTTTTTCTTTTTTTCTGTATATTAGTACATATTTGCAATACATAATGATCATATTCCTTGTGGGGAATTGGTATATGTACATAACATACCGCAATATTTTTATCCTTTTCCTCTTTCCACTTTCCCCTTTTATGTCTTGGTCCCCATCCCATTTTCAATATTTCTTTTTCCCTATTTCCTATTGTTTTATTTTGTTCTTTATGTTTTGGGTTTCTCAATAAGAGAAGCCATGTGATGTTTGAGCTTATGTGTTCTGATTTTTTTCATTCAACGTTCAAGATGCATCCACATTCCTAAATCCATATTCCTAGAAATGATTCAACTTTACCTATTTTTTTGAGACAGGTTCTTGGTATATAGCTCAGGTTTTGAACACAGTGTGTTGCTCAGGGTGCCTCGAACTCAGGGCAGTTGTCCTTAAGTCTCCACAGATGTGGAATTATAGGCATGCGTCACTCTGCCCAGCAATTTTATCCTTTTTTATGGTGGAGTAGTATTCCATTGGGAACAAATACCATGTTTTCTTTATCAATTCATCCATATGGACACATAGGCTGCCTCTACGATTGAGCTATTGTGAATTGAACTGTTTTGAGTGGGTGTACACTTATTACTGTAATGTTATATTTTTATAATATTTTTGGGAAGATACCTCAAGATTTAGCTATTACAGATTGTGCTGCTATCTATAAACATGGGTGTACATATATTACTGTGGTGTAACTCAATTCTTCTGGGGAGATATCCAGAAGAGTACTATCTGGGTTGAATGGGACCTCAAATCCTAATTTTTTAAGGAATCTCCATACTGATTACCACCATGATTGTACCAGTCTACACTCCCACTAACAGTGGAAAAGGGTTCTTTTTTTCCCACAGCCCTCTAGCATTTATTGCTAGTTACTTTCTTAATAACAGCCATTCTTTCTGGAATGAGTCTCAGTGTTTTAATTCTTTTGAATGACTAATGATGCTTAACATGTTTTCATGTGTTTTATCCACCATTTGTATGTCTTTATCTGAGAAATGTGTACTCTGTGGGTTGTCTTTTTACTTTGTTGGTGATGTCATTAGTTGTGCAAAAGATTTTTAGAAAGGTGAGATCCTATTTGTTAATTCTTTGTAGTATATTCCATGCTGTGTGGGTTTTGTTCATGAAGTCTCTGTCTACACCTATCCTATGTCTTCACGACTTCTACCTATTTAGTGTTAGATTTAGTGTTTCTATTTTAATATTTAGATACTTGATCCATTTTGACTTTAGTGCATGGTGATAGACATGGGTCTAATTTTAGTCTTTGGCATGTGGAAAGCCAGTTTCTTTTTTTTTTTTGGTCTTTTTGAGACAGGGTCTCATTATGCAGTTCAGGCTGGCCTTAAGCTCACTTTGTAGCTCAGGCTGGTCTCAAACTCAAAACAATCCTGCCTCAGCCTCCCAAGTGCTGGGATTACAGGCATGCGCCACCACGCCCAGCCGCCAGTTTCTCTTGTACCATTTATTAAACTGTCTTTCTTCCAGTAAACATGTTTGGCTCCTTTGTCAAAGAGAAGGTGGCTGAGTGTGTTTGGAGTTGCATCTGTATATTCTGTTCCACTGATCCTCAGGTCTATGTTTTTTGCCAATACCATGCTGATTTTATCAAAATAGTTCAGTAGTGCAATTCAGAGTCAGGGATTATGATGCCTCCTTACTTGTGTTTTGTTGCCCACAACTGGGCAAAAGCTATTCTACGTTTCTTCTGCTTCCAAATGAATTTTAGGAGTGTTTTTTCTAGTTCTGTGAGATACATAGATGGTATTTTTATTGGGATTGTATGAAATTTTTGAAACGAATCATGATAGTAGATATCTTTGTCTTGTTCCTCATTTTAGAAAGTTTTAACTTTTGATCATGTAGTATGATTTTAACTGTTGATTTGTCATGGATGGCTTTTATCAGTTTGGGGTAAAGACCATCTCTACCATGTGGGGTTTTTATCATGAATGGTGTTGGACTTTGCCAAAAGCTTTTTCTGCATCTGTTGAGATGATCATGTGATTCCTGTCTTTGGTTCTGTTAGTATGGTATATTACATTTATTGATCTGTGTGTTGAACCATCCCTACATTTCTGGGAAGGGTTGGTAGAGAAAACCTAGAATTATCAATGTGAACCTAAGGGGAAGAGGCAATGTTTACCCACATACAGCTATCATAAAATCAAGTGAGGTATTGTACAAAAGGAAGGAAGAGGATGAGTTGTAGTAAACCAAAAGATTAGAGATCTAAGTTGTCGAAGAAAAGAAGGCAAAAGTCTAGGAAACAAAAATAACCACACACATTAAAAGAAAGAAAAGCAAAAACAGGTCAAAATAGAACAGGGAAAAGAAAAACGAAACATCAGAAATGGGGTGAGGCAGCTCTGCCTGCCTGCTTCTATTCCGCCTCTTTGTGCTCAAGCAATATACTGATTGCTGGTTCACCTAATTGTTGGCTAGTTTTGTTACTGCTGCTTTGGACTTTTCCAGGCAGTTAGTCTCACCTTCTCATCATGTTCACCCCAGCTGGGGCCCCACTGTGTGACTTGTCAGTCTTACCTCTTCATCCCTGGGCCCTCTGAATGGAAGGAATCACCCGCAATCTCTCTGGTGCTCTATGGAGGGGAGGGATCACCAGCAATGTCCGTGGCCCTCCCTGGGCTCTAGGGATGAAGGGAGTGGTCACCAGTGATCTCATAGGCCTATCTGGGACCTCTGGATTTAGTCCTTTTTCAAGTAAAACTCATAGTATTTTTGTAGTTTTCTGTAGTCATGGGTTTTTCTTTGGTTTACCACTACTGATGCTCTGTGTTATTTCTCCCTGGAGCTGTAGATTCTAGGGCTTATTTCTCTCCAGGGACAGTGATCTTACCAGCAATCATGTGGATC